>NAPT01000848.1:0-11112 GCA_002927785.1 Cladonia uncialis
CCCCTAATCGCAGCGTCCCCCTTCCCATTCCCTTTGCTTCCGTCCGCCTCGTTCACCCACTCATCTACAATAACGTCTATCGCGACTGCGTCATCGAAAAATTAGTCCGCCTACCCAACGACTCACGCCGCTACATTGCTAATTCCCAATCGTTCTCCCCCACCGGTTCCCTTATTGAAATACCTTGGCCAGAGAAACAAGAGGAGGAAGGTGAGAAGGTCGATCACGATGATGATACGTTGAGGTATGAAGTTGAAGAGGAGACGTGGGTCCCGACGCTGCTGAGGGCGCCGATGCCGGAAGGTGTTATCGATGAACTGCGATATAAATACTCCAAACACCGCACGCGTCACGAACCGGAATATCTGGCGAGGAAACTCGAACGCGAACGCAAGAGAGCGCAATACGAATCCTGGGCCAAGAGCGGAGGCGGGATGCTCATGACTCCTTGGCAGGAAGTGAAAGCTAGAGCCCGGGCTAAAGCGCAGAGCGAGGGCGAGAGTAAGCCGAAAGGGAAGATGTTGAAGAAAGAAGTGCTGGTGCGGATTGGGAGAGTCATGAATGAGAAGGGAATCCAATTGACCGAAAAGAGGATAAAAACTGGAGAGGAAAATTTAGTGAGGGAGGAGGTGTTGGCTCGGATGGGCGGAGGAAGGGGAAAAGCGAGGAAGAACGTGCAGGTTGTAGAAGCGAAGGGGCCAGAGGAAAGAGAATGGGAGGATGTAAAAGAGGGTGAAGAGTTCGTTGAGATGGAGAGCCCCAGGAGAGAAAGTGGTGATGCGAGGATATAAATATCATTAAGAGAAAAAATATTGTGTACATATTGCTATGGAGGAACACAGTTTCCCTACTCTTGTCATTGCTTGCACCTCACGAGAAAGAAGTCATCTCATAAGGACAGCCATTCACCCTATAATTCCGTGTCCCAAAAATAGCGGAAACGCGGCTCCCCTTCTGTTCTCATGGGATGAGATGCTTTGCGACTAGGGATTACAAGATGAGAGGGTCTTGGAGTCATGCATTTCTTTGCTGGAGGATTCGAAATGCAAGACTGGACGGAATTTCGAGGAGTCAAAATTGAATTTTGGCTCGAATATGGAGGTCCAAGTCGCGACGACCAGTATAAAACCTCGATCATCTGACGGTTCTTTGTGCGAGTCACATATTAAAATTACTTGTCTGTTTCTTTTGATGCTGGTAGCATTCAGCCTTACTTAATGAGAACCTTGCCTTTTAGCTAACCAAAGCCAACCCACTCTTGACAGTGTTTTTAATCGTGCTCCAGCCTTGCATAGGTATGCAAGTGCAAGTATTCAATGATATTAGTGCTTTCTCTAGCAAGGAAAAAAGGACTGGATTACGCAAAACAAGGTGCTTTCCACCGCTTTCCCTATGCTACCACTCTGACGTCTTAAATCTGCCTATCCGATACAGGCGGAGGCATGAAGTCGAAAATCGCTCACGAAGTCTGTATGAATCTGGCCTTGTTGAGGTATACTAGCTACGCGCAGGGTGACTGGACCAAAGCCCCGGGCTGGCCGGCGTTGCCCGTCACGGCCTGATCGCTACCGGGGACTGATCAGAAGCACAATGGTAAGGATGCAGTATGCAGGGTACCGAAAGCTACGAGAGCGTGAGGCAGAAATATATATACGTTAGATACACCCCGAACATAGGATTTTTCGAGATTGCTGTTCTAGGTTCGGAAAGGGAGCAGGGCCACTTTAGTAGAAGCACTGAAGGAGTACGTGGCCGTAGTAAGGGAGCATTGGCCAGTATTGAGGGAGCGCAAGGCGGTGCAGCACAAAGAAGACTAAAGTGGCTTTCGCATTGCCCGGTTATAGTTGCTCGCCTCGCCTTCGCCAAGTAGGTGACTAAACAACATGTCTTGGCGAAATGGTGGCTTGTGCACTGCCCCAAAGCAGGAGTGGGCCTCACGAAGACTTCAAATGAACTTCGATCCCGTCTTTGCGACATGACAATTATTCTCCTGAGGTTGATATGTTGGTCGCGTACTTTTAAGGGGCTTACAGCTCGGCTATGGTAGAAAAAGACTCCGTTATGGTAGAAACTTGGTATTTTGTCAGCAACTAGTTAATATTAATTAAATTTATTTAGAGGCTACCCCTCTAAGTTCTAAGGCCCACCTTTTAAAATCTAGGGCTTACCCTCTAAGTTCTAGGGTCTACCCTTTAAGTTCTAGAATCTATCCTCTAAGTTTTAAGGCTATCTTCTTAAATTCTAGAGCTGCCACCCTTAAATCTTAGGGCTAATACCCCTAAGGATTGTATATGCACAGCATATGCTTAATATATACTCAGTATATATTAAGTATATATTGTGTATATACTGTGTATATGCAATCCTCAGGGGTGTCAGCCCTAACATTTAGGGGTGTTAGCCCTAGAACTCAGGGGTGAGGCCTTTGAATAAGTTTAGTTGATGTTGACTAGTCGCTGACAAAATACCGAGTTTCTACCATAACGGAGTCTTTTTCTACCATAGCCGAGCTGCGACCCGACTTTTAAGATCGATCTTTTTTGCCAAGCGAAACCTTTTCTGCAAGTTTTAGCCGTTGGAAGTGAGTTTTCTAGATAATCTCGCAAATCTTAGCTACCAACTTATGTCAAATATCACTGTTGAGACCGTAGGATGGAGGTAAGACTTGCACTTCGATCCTTTGAGCTTTTGTCCGTGAAGCGTATCAGGACTGGATACTAATCCTAACAGATCCGAGCCAGTGAACAGAGGGACATTTGGGCTGTTGTTCAGCTGCATCAGTACACTGGTCATTTGCGTATACACAGCTGTACATTTGAATATCCCGAAGAACGGAACAACAAAGCTTCAGCTTTATAAAGTGAAGACTCAATGGGTGGTTCTGGGCGTTGTGGTACCAGAAATCGTTCTTTATACAGCCTGGAGTCAATGGTATTCCGCAAAGAAGCTTACCGCTAAAGTCATGCGCACTCTTGACGACATGGTCATTCTTCCAAAGTCCTTTCCAATGCTCCCGCGATACTGACATTGATTAGCCTCACATCCACAGCGAACAGCAACCTCCGTGGACCGTGACACATAGTTTCTTTGCGGGCATGGGTGGCTTTGTCTTTGATACGGAGGATGCTGGCTGTCCTCCCTATATCGCAGGTTCACCGAGGTTAATCCTGACAGCTCATGGAATAGGCAAATTGGCCGAGCACGGCCATCTTCCGAATGTACCAGAGACCCTAATCGCTGATAAAAGTAAAGCCAACTTTGTTGCGAAATTGTTGGCTACTCTCCAAGCTTCGTGGTTTCTGGTGCAATGTGTTGCACGTTGGAAAGCGCATCTGACTATAACCCTACTGGAATTGAACACATTCGCCCATGTCATTTGTGCGCTACTCATGTATCTTTTTTGGATGAACAAACCATACGATATTCACGAGCCAATCGGGATTTCTGGCGAATGGGTACGTCCGTTGTGTGCTACAATGTGGATGTTCAGCCACATCAGCACAGAGAAGCATTGGGAAGGTAAAGATGAAAAATTAGATCCGCCGGAAATCGAGAGATTGCTCTTCGCAGATGTCAGCCATCTACGGTCATCACATCATGTTCGAACGCAGAATTTTGAGGCTAACTCCGAACGGGAGGTGACAATACCATTGGAAAATGAGGAAGATTTGACGCTGCTTCCTCCACATGGCGAGGATATTGAGCTTGGACTGAGACGTCAGGAAATTAGTATTGATCTTTTACCATCGACTTCAACGTCAAATGGCGAAAGCGATCAGTCCGGTCGTTCTTTCATATGCTTGTCTAATGGGACCTCGGTCACTCGCTACGCGGGGGAGGCGGACGATATCTTGAATAATGAGATGTGCCCTGAAACAGGCTTCGGTCCTAAGCAGGAGAGCTTGCATTTCAAGCAACGGAATGTATCCAGGAGCGATATTCCTAAATACATACCCCCGCGCGTACAGATCGACATTACAGGGACCAGGTTGACGAGATGGCGACTGGCTTCTGCTGTTCTGCGAGAAAACCAACATATTAGGGGTCAACACGCGAGACCATACGAAAGAATTCCGCAAGTCGAAGCTGGCTGTGCAATCTATGAATTCCGAGCTGAGAATCTAAATGCGAATCTCGTCGATCCGCAGGTTGAGAACTGGCCAGGCGATGGCCTCTTAGGCCGAGAGGACCAGTCACTTCGATCACTCCTCTCGAGTTTTGCGACTGCTGCGTACGGCGGAGTCCACGCCTTGGCCTGGAATGAATATTTTGCAACGGCATCTGAGCGCCGCTGGTGGAGGTTTTCTTCCATATTCCTCGCTGCTTTTGGAGTCGTGATCAGCTTGCAGCCAATTACAGATACATTGGACCGCTTCAGCAATGTTGAAAACATTTGGCTGCGTTTCGTTGTTTCAATTTTGATGTTCGCTTTAGCGTTAGCGGTAGGTTCTGCATGTATGATCTACATTGTGATACGACCCTACTTGGTCGTGGAGGCTTTAGTCAGTCTTCGCCAACTCCCGATAAACGCCTACCAAGTGCCGAGATTTGTCCAGTTCATCCCCCATTTATGAATAGTCTTTGTCGGAAAACCACGATTAGCAAACGCTTTTCGAGGTCTCAAACTTCCAAGCCTTTACACTACTATTGTTCAATACAATGATCAATATGGATCTTCTAACAAGCATATCTGACTATGCGTAAGGGGCGATTTCCGCTTTTAAAGCAGAATTTTTAGATCCTGGATACCTAGTATCTATACCAGATAGAGCTTCTAGTGTAAAGTGGTCAGCGGTCGTAATATTCGTTCTATGGGCAGGGAGGCGGACTGGAGACAGCGCGGAGGTTTCCATGCACAGCATTAGTACGGAGGAGGCGCCCCAATAGCTGCTTGGTCTATTATGCACGCAGAGGGTAGTCAATCAAGTTTGTAGCAAATGTATCCATGCCTTGAAGGACGATATGTACAAAAGAATTGCATGCACAACTCCCCTAAGCTTTGCCCCATGACCTTGCCTTTCACAGTGTCACGGTTTGCCCCAATACATCACTTGTCCCAAAGAACCAATAAATATATTATATATACCCCGAACTTAGAATTCGAGATTTGCCATTCTTGATGAGGAAAGTGAGCTGGAGGGGATTAATAAAGGAGCACAGGAGACCACAGGAGAGTAGCGGGAGTATAGTGGAGCAGTGAGGGAGTAAACGGACGAAACAGGCCTTATGTTAATAGCTCAGTGTTCAGAACCCCCGAAACCTCAGCGCTAGAAGGGTTCACCCACCAACCGTATAGCCCTACTGTAGATTTCCGGTCTGGGCTTAGGGGCCAAATAGCCTGACTCTGGGGACTAATCCTATCGCCTAAGCGACCAACTCTAGGGTATCTCTAGGGGGGTTCGGACCAGCCCTATACGACTACACGGTTGGGGGTTGAACCCTATTACCCTTGTTTTAAGGAGCCTAAGGTCATTATCCCTAGAATCATCTCTATAACCTTCCCTCAAAGCTTACTACATAAGTGTGGTCTACTAGATGACAGCTTGAAACCTCTATATATCAAATCTTCATCACCTTTATGGTTGTTGTGTAGGTACTGCAATCATTGACTATTCTCAACAGCTTGGCCCTAGCCCTAAGTTGTACGCTGGTAGCGATAGGGCGTTCGCTGTTAGCGACGGGGTGTTCGCTGTTAGCGACGGGTTATACGCTGAAGATCTGCCTACATTTAGTAGCTCTTCACACTTGATCACCTCCAAATTGTTACGTGATGGAAACAAATACCATCCCTTCTTCAATTTGGTCAATTGGAGTTTCTGCGGCGATTCGAATACTGGATCCGCGATTTCACCGGGTAAGATGCTAGACTATCTACTCTGTAATAGGGTGTGCCCAGATCATCTAGCAGGAGCGGAAAGCGACAACCATTCCATTCTCTTTTGAATGCCAGATTTGCCTTAATTTGTCTGATAAGAAGCCGCTTCTAAGTGGTTCCTCTGTAGGAGAGGAAACGCTACCTTACCTAGGGTGATGCACCATGATTAGTCAAATCTGCGTGAAGGTCACCCTCAGCTAAGCTTACATATCGATAAAGGCTGACGCTGCTTTGGTCTCGCGCGTCATAAATGTTGGGGTGAGTTTCAGCCTTGACTCTCCCGCGCTCAAGGAGGACAGAACAATCGCGTACCTAGGACACTCTGGTTGGGAGCGATGGGCCTTAGGACGCTCTCCAAACCCGTTCTTGAAAGCTCCTCCGTTGAGTCTAAAAATCCGAATTGGCCCACAACGGGGGTTTGAAGGGTGGGGGTCCTTCTATTGTCAGCCCCGAGACGTGTCAGTGGCTGCAGCATACGCCAACGCTAGTAACGCTGAGTCTTACAGCAATTGGCGGGAAGTGAATTGGGGACGAAAAGCTGGACGCTCCATAATGATCTCGAGGGATTTGGAACTTCTTAGCAGTGAGGGATTGTTCCTTTGCTCTCATGAAGAGACATTGTTGGTCCCCTCGACCGCGTGGCGACATGTAGATGAAAACCAAAATACGACTGCTCTATTTGTTTTCGTGTAAGAGCGGCCTCTTTCAATACTTTTGTTCTAGCTTACGCCTGACGCTGATGTGCATCTGCATAAGTCACGTTCCAGAACTTGTATTTCGGCCGACGGCTATGCCTCTTTCAGAGCACCATAGACCACGAAAGAAAAGAATTTGGCCGAAGTGCGGCTCTGCACACCCCGGGCCATGGGTATTGCATCTGCACGAATTACTAATGTTCAATTGGTAGGTAAGCCTGCAGCATGTACGCTTGATAGAACTCTTGAGCTGAGGGTGATCAATCTACTTCAAAAGACTCGTCTCTTTTTATGTCCAGAAGCTCGGCCTGACTTTCTTCGCAAAGATACCTCATGAGACTAAGTATCCATCACTGCGTTTGATACATTGGTAGATGGCGGGTCGGACTACATTTCGTTTAGCTTTCCTTGCTTTTGTTCTGAACAGCAGGCTCTTCGTAGCTGCTGGAGGCGCAGGGGATGATTTCACCAATAATCTCTTCACGGACTTGGCTCCGTAAGTGTTTCACGATCAGCCACTCTTGATTGCTTGCTTGCTCAATGCTCTAGCTTGTTGGGTCTCTTCGGCGAGAAGTTCGCGCAGCAATCCCTTGCCGAATCCTTTACCATCTGGGATCACATTCGTGAGTATCTCCCACCACGAACAGCATCAGCTTCTTACTGATCCAATCAGTCTTTGCAATGGCACCGCTTGGTGTTCTCACTGCCATCGTCGGCGCCATTCGGGTCGGCGGTGCAGACTGGCTCAAGCGACTTGTGGGCCGGGCTCGTGAGACCACTGCCGGTGCGGAGATAGAGTTGATGTCATCTGTTTCGCAAGACGTCTGTGAAGTATGGAACGGAAACTCAATTGTCCGCTCGATGGGTGTTCCGCAAGTAAAGCAGATCATACATCTCCCAGCTAAGGAGGGGGATTTCTTGCCAGAGTCGTTCATTACGATGGATCAAAAAACTTGGAGCAAGGACTACAAACTCAATCTTCAGGATCGGAGTGCCAAAGATACTAGATCCAGAAAGTTTTTCACAAATGGACACGATGACCGTGATATCGAACTAGGACATTACGAAGGCACGGTTCACCCTATTGAGAACAACGAACTAGTCGAGGACAAAGAGCTTATCGAGGACGAAGAGCTTATCGAGAAGAAGGAGATGCCTCCGAATATATCGCTCAACATCCACGGCGGGAGCAATCTAGTCGAACTGATTATATATGCTTTCATTGCTACTATACTGCAGGTTTCAGCTTTAGGATGGTCATATTGGGCCCATAAACATAAGCTTACTGGATCAAAGCCCTCGATAGGATTTCCGTTACAAGTGGCTGGAACTGTGCTCCTCACCTTGAGTCTAGTCCTATGTGCAGGCATTATTGACAATGGCAGTCTTGAGCAACAATGGTTAAGAGAGGGAGAATCGCAGGTGGGGACCATGTCTGAGCTGCTCAGATCCGCAAAAGCCAAGGTTCAGGCACTAGCAAGTCAGCTACGTTTGGCAAAAGATAAGTCCCCAAAGGAAAAGCCTTTCCGTCGTAGAGATATGCAACTTTATTGGATTTAGAAGCAGCATATTGCCGGCGATAATAGCTACAATCCATACATCCTCTATGCCGAAAAACTTAACGACAAGGTCCATGAATCTCACAGGGCGAAAGAGAATGGCCAGAATGACCGAGATGCTAAGGCCCATGGATCTCATAGGGCCGAGGAAAATGGCCAGAATGACCGAGATACTAAGGCCCATGGATCTCACAGGGCGAAAGAGAAAGGTCAGAATGACCAAGACAATAACTTCCTTAAGATACTTCTCCGGCTTTTCGGCCGCCACCTGACCACCTTTGCTGTTGTGATCGGCGTATTGGGATTCATTGCTCAATTCCAGCGCCTTCGCTTCTCGAATTGGACTTGTTCAATTGCACAACTTATTGCACTTGGTCTCGCCAGTATTCTTCGCGCTTGGGTTCGCCGTAGTATGACTAAAACTCCAGTCGCTATCCCGGTCGATAATATCGATCATATACTCGACCATCTGACCTTGGCCATAGTTGGCAGAGGACGAAGCGAACCCCAGTTCCCTAATCTTGGAGCCTTCCGGTTGCCGAGACTGTCACTCCGGTTTGGCGTTACTACTTATCCAAAGTTCAGAGCGATACCGGAATCAAAATCCGAGGATCAAGGTCAGCCTGGGAGCGGACATTCAAATCAAGCGGATTTAGGACCCGGAAATCCAGAGTCACAACCCTCTACCAACCAGCAGGACTCAAAAGAGGCCGAAAAGAAGCCTAATCTTGCTCAACAAGCTCTTGACCTGAGGGTCAGACTAGGCCATATAACGAAATGGACTGGGGCCAAATCTCAAGAAGCCATCGTTCTCTCGAACTCAATCGAGACTGCTCTTGAAAGGCTGAGTCCTAAGCTACCGGCAGAATTTGGGGAGCAATGGCCAGTAATACTCCGGGTTGACACATGTCTAAATCTGCAAGATGGGCGGCCGACTTCCCCACCTGAGGAAATTAACCCACCTAAGGGCATTAACCAACCTGAGGAAGTGGAGTTATACATCATTAAAGACCGCGGTAAATGGAAATTCAATGATAGTCAACTGGAAGCCTTGCTCTCGCTTGTTTCATATTCGGTATGGGCAGCCGAACAAAGTAAGAGAAAGCAGGAGGAGACGGATAAAGGAAAAAGCCCAGCGCGTTCGGAATCTTCGAGACACCTCACTAAGGAACCAAGTGTCAAGGACAGTCGGTCTATTGGTTGGCTCCGTGCGAAAGCCCCAGACTCGCGGATCTATGACCAAGTCGTCGACAAGTCAACCCCTAAGCTAGCGTCTGACCTTCGTTGGTGGATTCCAGATGCGGAATTAGTCCTCAAAGAGGCGAGAACCATCCGTACGTGTACAGCAACTAAGGTCCTCGCCGACTCGCCGAACTCTTTATCTGATTCCGAGGCGAAGTGCGATAAGCTTGAGCCGCCTGCACTGGGATTTTACGTGGACGATGAGACTTCGGGCGAAAACGGTATGTTTGCAATCCAGCGTATTTTGTGGACAGCACTAACTTGTTCAGACACTTTTTGCTCTTGGGAATGTAAGGAGCGACAGGTCTTTATTTTTCATTTATTCTCTACCTTTATTTGGGCTACTGCACCCTACCTTTCTGCTTCCAATCTTCGCCCTACAGCAGTGACATTCCCTCACGAGCTTGGGGGAGATTCCAGGCTGAGCTCGGCTCATCTCAAAAGCGACAAAATTGAAAATCTTGTCCAAGAACTTCAAAGTATAGAGCTAGGCGCCCCGGAGGAGATCTATAAAGTGCTCATTCCACCCTTAAGCCATTTTCATATACTACCGAATGAAGTCTTGGCTGACTGTTGGAATGAGAGCTTGATCGAACAAGAAGTGAGCTTGCGTTGGGAAGATACATTCAGGGGCTACCTTGATCTCCTTTACGATGTTCAGATAAGGAAAGCGCAAGATCGTTTCGCAAATCGAGCGGCAGCTATGCTTGTCGAATTTTGCACCGAGCAGCAAGGGTGGACTATTTAGGGGTTACTGTTCGTTTGTTAGACAGGGGCGCAGATCCCAATGCTATAGACCACCTAGGGCGAACCGCATTATGCTTGGCTGCTTACCATGGCCATTCTGAGCTGGTCCGTAAGCTTTATGACAGAATGGACCTAAACGGTCGAAATCAAAAGGATGGAAACGGACGCAATGCGCTTCATTATGCGGTTCTCAATCGCCAGGAAAAAGCTGCCTTGGATCTTATTGATCTTGTCATCGACATCAATGCCGAAGATCATAAAGGTGGATCATCGCTTTGGTATGCCGCGTGGGACGACATGAAAAGGGTGGTAGAATGTCTACTAGAAAGGAAGGAAATCAACCTCGATATTTTGAGTCGGGAACGGTGGGAATCTCCAAAGAGCGTCCTCTATCCTGCAGAACATGACTGTCAAAAGGGAATTGCGAAAATGGTAGACTGTATAAAAGAACGGAAAAACGAACAGGTAGGACTTAAGGAATGGGGAATTGGAAGAAACGATATTGTGAATTTGGCGGAACTGATAAAAGAACGGGAAAAAGAACGGACAGAACGAAAGGAATTGGAAAAAGAACGGGTAGAACAAGAGGAACTGGAAAAAGAACTGGTAGAACAAGAGGAACTGGAGAGACGGGAAGAAATCTATCTAGACGCCGTCCAAGCTATAGAAGCACTATTCGCTATGGAGGCCACGGATAAGTAGTATCCATATCCAGTCAGTCACGCAAAGGTCAGGTTAATTCCCATGTAGACGAATATAGAGCCAAATTCCCAATGATTCTGGAAACAGCTATGCCCAGCGAAGTTCAAGAAATCCAGGCAGCAGCAGGCTGAGCTGGCCAACACTGCTGATGAATGTCATATACCACATAAAGAAGTAGCTCTCCACAGGCAAGAAAAGGAGACAGCCAAAATCAGATTCCGCGCCGCCTCAAAGTGCTCCCTTACTACGCCTATCTACTCCCCTAGTTACTCCCCCCCACTCCCCCATACTC
>NAPT01000849.1:0-11097 GCA_002927785.1 Cladonia uncialis
GAGAGCCCCCGGAGTTTTACGATGGTTCCCTCGTCGGCAGGGTCAGATGTGTATAAGGGAGGGGAGAAGAGGGGGGAGGACGATTGGGGGTTGATGTTGTGAGAAGGGTTGCTTAAGATGCGAGTTAGGGCGGGGGCGTTGTGGTGGAGGCGGCGACGGTGGAGGTAGGTGCGGGGGCCCATATTCGGGGGTGATTTGGTGGAGGATAAGTAGGTAGCTTGTCGTGGGTGGTACAGTCCGTCAGAGACTGTGGTTGTGTCAATGGGTATAGAAGAACGGGTAGGAAGCTGGTGTTGCTCGAACATTACTACCTTAGTATCAACCGGGAAGTCCAATGCCGAGACCATCGTAGCCGCATTAAATGCTGTTCTAAGCCTTTTCGATGTTGTACAAAGCGCGGGGTTAGCTGACGATCTCGCGTGGTATTACAAGGTATATCGTAGTCGACCATTCAAGAAGTTGGCAGTACTCGTAGTAGTAGACCGTAGAATTAGTAGAATATGTACTTACACCTTACTGCAATGGTCTACACCTATTCTACAAAGCCTGCTGAGCCCAATTGGTCACGTTCACTGCCTGCCGCATTGGGAAGTCTTGATGACGACAATTTACCTAAAAGAGTACTAGTATGGCATCTCACAATGAAAAAGATGATTGGTTCGCCCTTATCAAAGGCTAACTTCAGCTTCTCTACCTCTGCTCATTATACATTATCCTCAATCAATCTTCCCAAAGATCCCACATCACCATATCAAACCCAATTTCCTTTATGGCCTTTTCAATCAGAACCGAAACCTTGGACATATCCCTACTGGTCAGCCAACGAATCAACTCTTCACGAGTTCTTCGCCTTGAAGATCTTGCGCATCTGTTCTTCTTCTTCCCGCGTCCGTGCTAAGATCTTGAAGTCTGCTGGCAATCCGTGAACAAAAGGAATCAGAAGCTCAACAGCCTTCACCCCAAGGTATTCGCCTGCCGGCCCGTCCGACGGTACCATTGCCTCCGTCATGTCCAGAGTCAAGTGTCGTAGACTGAGCACAGCAACACGGTCGAATTTGTCCTGCCATTGCCGTAAGGCTACTGATTGAAAGTGCTGGCCATGTCTCTCGAGAAAATCCCTGGTTTCGGCTGAGTCTAGACAATCCAGCAGGTCTTTGACCTTAAGATCACCGTGCTCCGAATTCATGAGTCCGTTCCAGTCCGCAGGGTCAGTTGCGTCCTTGTAGCTGAAGCAAAGCTCCATTGACTGGATGTTCAGAGCCGCTGGACAAGGCTCCTGTTGTGAGTATTCTACCCGCGAGATGGGGAAACCCTTTGACATAAAACGCATTGTCTTCGAGACGGGTCCATCTCCAATAACCCAGGTGTTGGTGGACCAGTAGAGCTCAAAATTTCGTCGGTACATGTCCTTGTCCAGGGCCAGAAATATTCGACCGGCTGCCTGATCTCGCTGCGATTCTCGGTGTGGGAATACCTTTCTGGGGCCAAAAACGTCTTCGAATATCATTGTCATGATCATCCTGCAAAGCTCTGAAGGTAATTTGAGACATTGCTGGTAGAGAATCTCAAAGGGTATCTCAGACAGGACATCGATTACAGGCGTGGGGAGGTGGGTGCTCGAGATCGACATTGTACATCCGTGACACCCGAATGTTCTGAGCTTGATGTTTTCTTCACAGTCTGGGGAAGGCTTGCAATCTCGTGGGGTTAAAGTAGTCAAAAGCCGGTCTAGTGGACAGCGTGATTCGAATAACCACGTCTCAAGACTTCCTCCGAGCTGCAGGTTGGCCATCCTTATTCCCATCAGCATTGGCGAAGCAGGTGGGTCGTTTTGAGAGATGCCTCACGATCGTCCAGTGAAGGCGGCCCGTGATGGTATCACCTGTCGTGGCGTGTTTCTTGCAGCAGTTCCAAAGAAAACCCCCTCCCTTCTCAAGCGGCTTCTAAAATTCTAACAACGAATTTCTAGGCTCGATCTGATTGGCCGGTTGCATATTGAGGCCTGTTCTCTGCGCAAAGGGTTTTCTTAGCCTCCTCGTTCTGTCCAATACTGCCCAACTCACAGGCCGACCTCGTATTTAGCGACCAATTGCAGAGGGGCGCTTTTATTTGACTGGGAGTGGATTTGGACAAAGGATAGGGCCTGGGATGGGTCAATGTAGCACATACAGCATAACCAGGGTTGGATAATACCTGGTGGATATCAGGATGTATCTCGAGATTTCTCGGAGGAAAGGATGAGTTCCAGGTGCTTCCACCTAACGGTTGGACCGGAGCATCGGTGGGGGTAGAGAAGGTTCAGTGAGTCCGAGCTTCAGTAGAGTGCTCGATGAGCGCGCAAGGGACTTGTATGCGTTATGCAGCCGGCTATGCAAGGTGTGAGAGCACTTTAGCCAGGGTCTAGTACTGCAGGAAGCCATGCTGCATGTCTCAACGGCCATCGTGAAGAGTTTTCCTCATCCGATCCGGAGGCCACGGAACGATGCTTGACTTCTATTGGTAATACGGAAGGACCACACCAAGACGCCGAAGGGGCGAATCTATGATGAGATTGTTAAGTAGAGACGATTGACAATATGCATGGCTCCGTCGGCGGCGGGATAGTACCGACATCCTGCAGCCACATGCGGGGATCAATCGTGAATCATAACAACCAGGATTTCTTCATGCGGGGCGTATGCTCTGATGAACGTGGCGAACGGTCTAAGTAATGTCAGTGGAGGTAACAGATAGCAAAATAAATAGGCACCTCTCATTCGTACGTACATGCAATGGCTATCTCATGAGGGGACCCACAATTGTCGTGCGGCTTATGCAGAAGATGCACGATCTGTGATTTTACTTTTGCGGAGACGGTTGCTACTGCATAATGCGTCAATTTACTGCCAACCACATCCTGCTTCCACTGTCACCAGGCATTGCAAAGCTGATATGAATAGAGAAAATTATTCCCCCAAGGGAAACAATAATTTGTAATCTGTGCTGAGGAATGGATGGATTTCATACTTCGGAGGCTCATTGATAGTTCAACACACACCTGTGAGTATTAGTGCTAGTACACGCGATCATAGTATCTAGGTAGCGATGTTGAAACAGAGAACAGCAACATCTCTTATTGGTTGTTCAGTTTGCACCACGATGTAACAGTTTTCCTGAGCCAAGTACTTGCCTAACCGCTTTCATTCAAGTTCAGCACTACTGCTATTGCCTTCGATTCCCCCCACAATGCCCAAGTGATACCCGATGATAGACGATCATACCCGTTACCGCCTCATCATCGCTCATCCACTCAATATCCTTGGACTTCTCATGTTCTTGGGTTATGATCATCTGTCGTATCTGAATGCATTCACCAGGCTAGCGTGCTACAGAAATATATCTCCTGGGACATTGTTCTCCGTCGAAGCCCGCTCGGTTATTCGTCAATCAACAATTCATAACGCTTAGCATTCCAAAGCCTGCGTAGGCGCCTCAGCCATGCTCTGTATTCCGAGACCTTTATTTTCGTGCCAGGCGGTCTCCAATCTGGTGCATACGCCTTGGTAGAATCCAGTAGATGGCAGTCTAGACGCAGTGGAAGCATGGCTTTCGAGGTAGCCTTCCAAGCCTCCTCCGCCTGATCGATGACGCGGCCCCACGTCTCGCACTTGAAGCGCCGTAGGATATCCATGGTGCAGTAGGGATACGCATTATGGACTTCCTGCTAGAAGTAATGCTCACGCGAGGACCCGTTTCCTCACGTGTTTTGTATGGTAAGGTTTAGCTCAAGCTTTTTGATTGCGAGAATTGTATCGTTGGAAATGGAATTCAGGTATTTGCGTGGGTTATTCCCTGGTATCTCGTCCGCTCTCCGGCGACTCTGCATGGAGCGCATCCAGCGACAGCTAATTTCCCCAGTATCTAAGTAGTTTTAGTACAGAAGATATCCCATGGTATGCAATAGACCCCCGGCTGAGAGCTCGGGAGGCATGAAGGCCCATGCATTCAGCTTGCGGATAAATCCATGTTGGCCCGAATGCAGTTTTGAAGTAGGCATTCTTCACAATCAGATATACTTCCGGAGGAAGGTCGAAGATCCTTTCCCGACTCCAAACAGAAAGGATCTTCTGATAGTGCGTTGGTTGCCTAGAGCGACATTTTATGAGGATAGAGGGGATTTTGGCCTGGGACGTCGAAGAGGAATGGTGACGCGTTCAATATAGCGATTGGGGCTGCCAGGACGAACATGCACAGCTGTAGTTGATGAGGAGTGAAGAAAAACTGCTTTACGTATTAGTTTGATATAGATCGACTATAGACCAAATCTAATCGTGGGTCAAAACCCAAGGACTAATATGGATAGAACCCGAGATCATTGTTGTGTCTCGCTTGTCGCTTGATCGTATCTGTCACGTTGCGCTTGTCCACCAGCAGTACATGGTGAGAGGACGGACTGTAGTCCAGTAGAGAAGTGTCATTGTAGGTCCAAGTTGTCTTCGTCCAGAATTTCATCCAATCATCAATTCATATGGTCCATATTTTTCTATTCGTGGCTGTTGACCCCCTCTGTAATCGTTTCCTTTGCCTTCCCTTTGTCATCTTCGTTGACCAATGGGGCGGGAGATCCCCTGCCATTCTCCTCGCATATCTCCTCTTCAGTCTCCCACCCACTCTCTTCGCCTTCTCCCATCCTCATCGTCTCTTCCAAGACGAGTAGATCCCTCTCCAACACCTCGGCCCAGTTCTGGATATCACCCAGCTCTTTCAGCTTGCCTGCCGCATCATTGGCCATCTTTTGGTGCTTTCTGGTTTCTTCGGCTAGCTTCTTAGTGCTTTTTGCAAGATCATCTTCTTGTTTAGAGATTGCCCTAGAATTGCTATGGATGTCTGACACGCGACTTTCGAGTGCAGATATATGGGAGTTGCCGATGGCTGTAAGGTGGGCTGTAAAGGCTGCTTTGGCCTCTGCAGTACGACGAGGATCTGGAGGCAGAGGCTCTGACTGTGATGGTGAAGGAGGAGCTGTGGCACTGCTAGACATGGTGCTCGACATGGTGCTCGACATCGTTGCCGCAGATACTGCAGAACATGTTGTGAAAGGCAAGGGCGACCCATCAGATAGCCCCCACTCTACCCAGGATCGTGCCGAGCCGTAGCGCCACCGCTAGAACTACTAGGTAGGTAGGTACGTATGCCTGTCTCGCTTTAACCGCCAAGATCCATACCGTAGGCGGTATTTTACACAACCTCTGATAGGAAATATCAGGCCGTATTTCGACAAATGGCTCTTGAAAGCGCAAAAGTAGCATACCGGCAGCGGTGGTAGGATGAAATGTGACACTATTGTTAGAGGAACCTGCAGCAATTGAGCCTTCACCTCGGTCTACTAATGAACAGCCTGATGTCCACACAAATGGTTTATCCGGCGTTGCGACCAGTTCTCTATCATTCGATGGACCAAGATTGTTATTCAACAACTACATGATGGAGTGCAAGTCATCCAGGTAATGTGACACGGTGCGTCTCGACCGGCCATTGAGGTCAATTGCCAAACAGTTACTGGACAAGCACTGCTTCGTGCTACACAGTCCTCTACGTCATTGAGCATCTGGGTGTTGGTTTTCAACATTTTACACTCCTTCTCTGACATCTAACTCTCCACGCCTGATGGGACCATGCTACGGTGCATCATAGGTGGGATCCTTCCCAACAAGCCCTCCTAGCTTTTGTAGAACAATTGCGAACCCGGCAAGAGCTCAACTTTACGAAAAAAGTTCGCTCAAGTCACGATCATGAATCCGGACAGCTGCGATTGTCATACCAGACTTCCTAATTTGAAATTGCTACGGGTGCAGAAACTGGCAGTGAACGTTAAAATGCGAGATTTGCATTGGCTCCCGCACTGCTTCAACCAAATACTCGCAAGCTCTTCCTAATAGAGAGACAGGGCTTCCGTGAATATCATGAACTTACCGATGCATTCTTTATGCAGATATCAACGCGATGTCCACAACTTCAGTTATTCCATCTCTGTACCTACGGCTATACGGGCGATGGTCTCTTGAAACCTCTAGAGGTTGTGCCGTCGCTGATGAAACTTGAGCTAATAGTCAGGCACTTTTCTACGCCCGCTGTGGTATTTCACCTTGCAGCTCGCTTCCAAGTCCGAGAGCTTGGTATTGATGGCTCTGAGTATGATCGCCGTAGACGCTATCATGAAGACAAGATTATAGTATAATTAGCGTACCCTCATCTTCAACGCTTCAGCTTCACAATGCAAGAGAATGCGGTGAGCTTCATCAAAGTGCTAAAGCATTTGCCAAATCTTGGGGTAGTCAGCACCCCCCTAACCGATCCGATACGACAGCCACTTTCAGTAACAGGCCCCCCCCCCCAACTCTAAGAGCCCTGACAATCAATTACCCCAGGAAAGGCTCTGTTATCACCGGTGAGAGTATGATCCGTCGCGCCGAAGAATGATGTCAGCTTCGAGACGTTCAACTTTATGGGACGGGTCTTCACGACGAGAGTTATACGTCTATTCTTACAAACTTACATCTCTGCCACATTGCATCATCACTAGCTCAGTTGGGAGAATCTATGATTATGGATTTTGCCGCACTCCCGATGCGAACTTTGCATCACACGGGGCGATCGTTCCCTAACCTCAAGCCTTTACAGCTTCGCAGGGCAAATATCGAGATCTCTGGGTTTTGCAAGGGGAAATGCTTTAGTGCTACCTCTCTTTTCTCCAATGCGTCCGACCTGATGATCAACAACTTTGTGCCTCGAGGATACGAAGTGAGAGTAAAAGTTGACAAAACCGCGCATGGAGGTGGCTTGATGTTGCGGGAGGTTGAACGATTATTTTAGAGGCCTCAAACCATCGAAATGGTATGGGACAGCTCCGTGCGCGGGGCGCCGAAACTCGAAGAGAATCGGTCGGACGGCGTTAGATTATGGCAACAGAGCTTGCGAGGAAGCCTTCCGATGACACCGGTGTTTGGACCTGTTGGTATGGTGGGGCAGTCTCAACTTGAGAAGACCATCGATTACATAGTTCCAACAATTTTTATGCATGGCGGAACACGTTTTCGAGAATATCTTTAGATCGACTAAAGAGGATGCCGATAAGACCATACATCTTGTCCATACCTTCTGGATTGACGAGTATTATCTATGACGTTCAATTTTACAGTGATATCACCTAAACAGAATATGGAGTCCAGGAGAGGTCATTGCTTTCTGATTACCATACTATAATAATAACATTTTTGCTGAAATCGTGAAGCCTAGTTGTGCTATTCAGCAAGGCTGAATTATGGTCTTGTCAGTACGCTTCGATGAAAGCCAATAGGGGAAGACCAGACGACTTACTGCTCCAGTGTTGTGTCGCACGGAGTCACTTAGTGGCTCGCTTCTACTTTTTACTACCCAATTTTCCAGATGCATCAACCAACGCTGTTTAACCTTTGATTGGCTTTACTATGCTAGTAATCTTGTGCACGTTTACCCACCCTTGCTGAATCTAGATCATCTTGCAGATCGCTTGATATCTGGACCTGGTCAATACGGAAGTTGTTCAACCGCAAACCTACACTTGGAGCATGATGACCACCGAGCACGTAACGGCCCACCTTAGCCTCTTGCAATCTGGTAGATGCAGCGATATGACCATCGAACTCAAAACCCCCAAGTACCTGGTACATCATTCACATGCGTGGATGAGGTCGGATATCATCGAAGAGGATCTCGAGAGGTGTGTGAAGGTAAGAGAGATGACCAAGGAGGAAGCTCGGTATTACAGACGTTTTGTTAAGAGCGGTTAGCATTGCGATCATTGTTACGAGGCGTCATAGACTTCGGGAGCCTCAGTCAAAAAGAGACGATGTTACAGTAGGGCCCGAAAGCCTCCCTAGAAGCCCTCCCTAAAATCGGACCTTGAAAGTGGCAATACACCTTAAGGTAGGCAGGCTCGGGGGAGCTCGCTTAGGGGTTTGCTTAGAGGCCGTCTCATCCCACCTGTTTTCCGCCTCATCGGCCGCGGGAACATTCGACCCCGGGCCTTGGCATAAATCCTATCAATATATGACTCTCTGGCATGCTTTTGTCCAATTGGTGTCGTGGACAATTCACACATTGTTCTTAGTTGATCATTGCATTATTGTTTCTTGAAATCACGGCCATGGACCTTATTAAAGAGACATTTGCCCAATGTGGGAAGGAGAAGCGCTCAGCTTTGGTGACATATGTGACTGCTGGGTACCCAACAGCAGATGAGACTGTGGATATCCTACTGGGAATGGAAGCTGGCGGTGCTGGTATGAACCCCACCACCATGAGCCCATCACTCGTTGATCATATTTCAGATCTCATTGAGCTTGGACTGCCCTTCACGGATCCAATCGCAGATGGCCCCACCATCCAGAAGTCAAATACACAGGCATTAAAGAATGGCATAACCGTGGAGTCGACATTAGAGACAGTTCGGAGGGCAAGACGGCGGGGTCTAAGAGCTCCCGTGCTATTTATGGGCTACTACAATCCACTGTTGAGTTATGGTGAGGAACGGATACTGCGCGACGCAAAAGACGCAGGAGTCAATGGGTTTATTGTTGTGGACTTGCCGCCTGAAGAAGCTGTCAGGTTTCGAAATTTCTGTACCAAGGGAGGGTCTGCATGTTCACGAATATTTCGAGTGGCCTTCGCTGACGGGTGTGACTTACAGTCTTTCTTACATACCACTTATTGCACCAGCAACATCTGAAGAACGTATGAAACTTTTATGCAAGATAGCAGACTCATTCATATATGTAGTATCTCGGATGGGCGTTACCGGCGCGACAGGAAAACTTAGTGAAGGCATACAAGAACTGGTAGAGCGTGTCCACAGATACTCAAACGGCAAACCAGTTGCGGTTGGGTTTGGCGTCAGTACACGACAACATTTCTTAGATGTTGGAAGTGTCGCAGAAGGTGTGGTCATTGGCAGTCAAATTGTTACGACGCTAGCAAATGCCCCTGCCGGCCAGGGAGCTCAAAAAGTCGAAGAATACTGCTCTGAAATCACTGGTAGAAAGGCCGGAAAGCATACTGTTACAAATGGTGTTGTGAAGAAGATGGATGAAGAAAAGATAAAGGTGAATGGTAAACATAAGCTAGAAAATGGACATGGAAAAACCGAAGAACCGGTCCACGCAGATGAAGTGATAAAACCGGGACAGAATGGTAGTGGTCCCGGATTAGCAGATCAACTAGAAGCCTTGAATATGAACGGCGGCGAATATGCTGCTGTTCCGTCAAGATTCGGCGAATTTGGAGGTCAATATGTCCCCGAGTCACTCATGGACTGCTTAGCGGAACTGGAAGAAGGATTTAACAAAGCCAAAGAAGATCCAAAGTTCTGGGAAGAATATCGCTCTTATTACCCCTTCATGGGGCGGCCAGGTCAACTCCATTTAGCAGAACGATTGACTGAGCATGCAGGAGGTGCGAACATCTGGCTTAAACGGGAGGACCTTAATCACACAGGCAGCCATAAAATAAACAATGCTTTGGGTCAGATCCTATTAGCAAGGAGATTAGGCAAGACACAGATCATAGCCGAAACAGGTGCCGGCCAGCACGGAGTAGCAACAGCCACTGTATGCGCCAAATTCGGCATGAAATGTACAATCTACATGGGTGCAGAGGACGTTCGACGGCAGGCATTGAACGTCTTTCGCATCAAATTACTAGGAGCTAAAGTCGTAGCTGTCGAAGCAGGCGCAATGACGCTACGAGATGCCGTCAACGAAGCCATGCGCGCCTGGGTCGTCGACCTCTCGACAACACATTACATAATCGGTTCAGCTATAGGTCCTCATCCCTTCCCTACTATCGTTCGAACCTTCCAGTCAGTCATTGGCAATGAGACAAAGGAGCAAATGCAGAAGCTGAAGGGAAAGCTCCCAGACGCACTCGTTGCCTGCGTAGGCGGTGGAAGCAATGCAGTAGGCATGTTCTACCCCTTCGCACAAGATCCAAGCGTCAAGCTTCTCGGTGTTGAAGCAGGTGGTGATGGCCTCGACACGGACCGACATAGTGCAACATTGACAGGCGGAACCAAGGGCGTCTTACACGGCGTGCGAACATATGTTTTGCAAAACAAGCACGGCCAGATCTCAGAAACACATTCCGTATCCGCTGGTCTGGACTATCCCGGCGTCGGGCCCGAACTCTCATCCTGGAAGGATAACGAGCGCGCCAAGTTCGTCGCTGCTACCGATGCCGAGGCTTTTGTGGGATTCAAGCTCCTGTCTGAACTGGAAGGGATTATCCCAGCATTGGAAACAGCACATGCGGTGTGGGGTGCTATGGAACTTGCAAAGGAGATGAAGAAGCGGGAGGATATCGTGATCTGTCTCAGTGGGAGGGGAGACAAGGATGTGCAGAGTGTGGCTGATGAGTTGCCTAAAATCGGGCCAAAGATAGGCTGGGATTTGAGATGTAAGTAACCAATCCTTGGTACACCTATGCTTCATGACTAACATCTTCTAGTCTGAGGGATACAGCAATGTTCTCTCATAGCGATATTTGCATGCATGTTTTCATCATCCATACAACCACAACACAGGGCAACCTTTGTCATATCATAGAACCCCAAAAAAGCCAATGAAATCTATTCAAAAAGAGTGTGTGTAAGTGGTGTTGTTCAGTCTCTCTCTCACTCATTCCACAAATTGAAAAAATCCCTGCGCTTTTTGGGTTAATAAAAACCACTAACGCTCTAACCGTTCTAAACCATCCTTCTATCCCGAACCCATTAACACCAGTTCATGCATATGCATCCCATTCATCCCACTTCTTTCTTCCCCTCCCCATCTACCCCAAACCCCAATCTCTAATAAGCCACTGTACCCATCTTCCCCTACAACGTCCTCGTCTTCGTCTCAAACCCGCCCGTCCCAGTCGGTCGATGATGATGGTATGTCCCCGTTACAGTCGGGCCAGCGAACCCGCCCGTTCCGGTACCGTGGTGGTGGCTGCTGTAGTAGGATGGGTTGGGGTAGACGCCGGTGGGGAAGGGGATGGCGCTGGAGTCGTGGTGGAGGGTGAAGCTGCGGAGGGGTTCGTAGG
>NAPT01000084.1:0-64509 GCA_002927785.1 Cladonia uncialis
GAGGGGGAGGGAAGGGGTAGGTATTATATTAATTAATGGAAAGGAATCGTTGAGGTTGGTTAGTGGATCATATTGGTTTGTCAAGCGGGATAAAAGGGCTGACTAGGGACTTGTTGAGAACATAGAATGCTATATGTTCTGTTGGAGGACTGCTACTGCGGTCATAAATCCACTTACATATTAACAAGGTACTGGGAAGCGTCCTATCAGTGCCCCTTAAACCTCTTCGAAATACTTCAGACCCTCTTAAACCCCTTCAGACCCCTCAATCTTTCCCTCGAAGTCAACTACTTCGGTCCCTTCACGCGTAGTCGTACCGCCCCGCCCGCTATAATCCTCCATTCCCGCTCGCTTCGTACGCGACGTCTTCCAGTGGCTTGACAGTTGCATGCGCTTGTTCCATGTATCAACTACAGACGGCGTTAACGATTCCGAGCGGACCGTGACGTCCATTACTCCGCTGTGAAGGTTGTTCAAGAGGGGTTGTAGGGAGGGAATGCAGGCTGTGATAACGCTGAGGTTGATGACAATTCTGTGGGATTGTTTAGAGGCTTTTATGGAATTTGCTGGAAAAATGGGGTACTTACTGCATCCATAGGGTTGGTACGTAGGCGGATTCTGGGGCGTGAGTTAAATAGAGAGGGTGGAAAGGGGATGGACTTGGCTTACGTGTGCGATTTGAGGGGTCAAAGTCTCTGCTCAGTGTGTAGAGCTGGACGATGTTTGCAGCAGATGCACTAGTGAGGGATTAGACTGAGTACTCCGCAAAATGAGACACCCACGCACATCGGTCTCGTAGCGAAGGCTGCTATTACGATTGACTTGTTCTGATTGGTGGTTTGGACGCTCATAACGATCATCGTTGGTATCACAAAAACTAGGAAGTCAGTGCAAATATTGAAGGCCCCAATGAAGTAGTCCAAGGCCATCTATTCTCAGTCAATTCATACTGACTAGCAATTTCTTCGCCAGCTACTCACCTGATCAATACATCTGCCGGTTGCAGTTTCCCACGGACTTGGCAATTTGCACTGAAATGCCAAAGCGATAATTGCAGAAATACCCCAAAGACCCACGGCATAGAGTAGTACCCGACATGAGACGGCTGCCTATCTAGCCAGAGCAATATAGCGAATGAATATAATTATAGACAGCTTCGTCAGACAAAGAACGGCAACGTATAGCAATTGGCTTGTGTATGTCATCTCAGATAATGGTAAGTCTGGGTTTCACAAAACAATGGGGCTTCTCGTTACCTTATCAAAATTGACCAAGTCATTCGCGTTGATGTCTGACTGGCGTTTGCCGAGTCCATGCTCTACACTTATTTCGATCAATACATCTTCAACAATAACTAAGATCTACTACAGTCATCAGCGCTGACGTAGTTTTCTGAATGTTACCTACCATAGCGAGAAGTATTAAACACTCCTTAAGTTGGGGGATCTCAGAAAATGTATGTCGGTTGGGCCGAAGCCTTGCGATGGTAGACAATATCATGACACTCATCAGAATGTAGCTCGTTATAACGATGTATGGTCCATGATCATCATCCGAGAGCTGGGTGCGGGTCTGAAGCATTGAATCCATCTCTTTGAAAAAATGGAGATAGCTAGTTCACGAACACGATATCTGGCGCATCTCTTCGTCGTCTGTCATGAAAGGTGGGGGACCAGGTCACAGCCCATATTTGCCAAGGCGAATATAGGCCGGGAATTGAGTAGCAATCTTCAAATGCGTGCCCCTTCACGGAAAATATGACAGCATGGCGATGGCGATCTAGGCCTCACGTGCACGAGTGGGACCCAGTCACAGCAGATTGCCGAGGAGACACATGAAACACAAAAACGTTGCTGTCCAATCGAGTCCGATCCCCATAATCATTACCGCAAGGTTGGTACGTATATAGTTAGAAGAGCAGCACAAAAGATGAGAAGGTAGGTGGGGTGCATGAGGATCGAATTAAGAAGATTGTGGTTGCTGCGCCTTACTTATGCACCATATCGAGGAAGATGGAGGGCGATCAGGAGGCACAGCAGGTAGGCGGACCATGCTCTCTCATACTGCATAACATGTATGTTTCCAGCCAAGCAAATATTTCGCGCATTGTTTCAATCGGTGGTTTTGACGATGTTGAGATGATGAAATTCAGCCCTACCGCGCTAGTAGCGGGCAGTTCCACTTGGATTTTCAGCAAGAAGTAGCGACTTGTTTCCTGCTCGAGCACTTATCCTGTCCTGCGTCATCTTCCAGCTTCCTCCAGCTGATAAAACGTGCAGATTAATGTAGCAATAAGTCTACGCCATGCCGCAGCAGACCTACCTGGTCTCTCTTCCGCTGCCACTCTGCGGCCAGGACAATCCTCAGATAGAGGAAATGCAGGATCAGCGGCACAGTCCTAGAGCAGAAGTAATGTCGTAGTACCCATGCGTCAAACATGGCTTTCTACCTTTTCTCCGTCGTGTCTACTAAAGGGTCTCCAATTAGTAGAACCTCTTTGCTAGGTGTTCTGCTCTTTTCATTACTTGCCTCTCTACGTTTATAATCCTACCCATGGACGAGGAGAATGGGGTCCGCTCGCGACAACAAGGAAATAGTTCCAGGAATACATTGGCATCCAAGACCATTAGGTCATCTGATCGGGATGCAAGAGCCTTAGCTAAGCATGGAAAGCGTCAGCAATTGGATGTGGGTTTCGTCCTAGGTCAAAGATGTTGTGCTGACAAACTTGTAGCGGAACTTCGGTATCATTTCTGCCATTGCATTCAACTCGATCATCCTCAGCTGCTGGGAGGCAATTGCCACGTAAATCTCATGAGAGGATTACTAGGGACTTGGCTGACGCTAATCAGTACCATTGGTGCTGGCTTTCTGAATGGCGGACCGGTATCCTTGATATACGGGTTTCTTCTGTCGTGGACGGGAACTCTCGCCCTATGCCTGTCACTTGCCGAGATGGCCTCAATAGCTCCTATATCAAGCGCCCAATACCATTTTGTCGCCATGCTCACCCCTCCGGGCGCTTCCAAATTGCTAAGCTGGCTCTCCGGTACGGCCCCTCGTGCTACAGACCCGGTCATTCTTTGACGTCTGACCACCTTGTGAATACCTTAGGGTGGATCACAGTTTTTGCCTGGCAATCGAACATCGCAAGTGTCGGATATTTGGCAGCGACGCAGATTCAGGCATTAGTCATGCTGAATTACGAGTCTTACGTCTACGAGAGATGGCATGGCTCTATGTTATTCTGTGCAGTGGTCATGGTTTCAATTTGCGTCAACGTCTTTGGTATCAAAATTCTTCCACAACTGGAAACCATTGCAGGGATTCTTCACGTCTGCCTGTTTTTTGTTTTCCTTGTCCCCTTCATTTACTTGTCACCACACCCCACGGCCGCTGCGGTCTTCACAGATTTCGAAAATCACTCAGGGTGGAACAACAACGTGGTATCATGGTGCATCGGATTATTGACTGTAACGTATCCACTCATAGGTATGGCCAATCCTTGTCATAGTATGACTGCAACCTAACCTCAGTTAGGATTTGAAGGAGTATGCCATCTCAGTAAGTAGTCGCAAAACCCCCTGAAAGAAGTCATGGGCTCCGCTGTCCAAGCGCTGAAAACATAATCCCTTCAAGGCGAAGAGATAAAGGATGCGCCTATGACGGTGCCGCGCAGCATGGTCCTATCTTTCGTCATCAACGGTGTTCTAGCCTTCGCATTCTTAATTGCTCTTCTCTTCGGTGTGCCGGACATTGAAGGTGCCTTAAACAGCCCCACGAAGTCTCCTATAGTCGAGATCATGTACCAAATTTTTCAGTCGAAGATAGCAGCGACAGCTGTCGTCGGTCTGTTCGTTGTGGTGTTATTTTGTGTGGTAATGGGCATGGTTGCTTCGACGTCCAGGCTCACGTGGGCGTTTGCCCGCGACAACGGGCTCCCTTTCTCCAGGACTATCGCATATGTTCGTCCAACCAATAAGAACTGGGGATTTTTACTAAATGTGGCTAGGTACATCCTCTTTACAAGATTCCGGTCAATGCCATCCTACTGAATGCTCTCATTGCGATGTTGATTAATCTTATCAATATTGCGTCTTCGACGGCATTCAGCGCGCTTGTATCACTTACTACAGTGTCTCTCTACGCTTCATACATCCTACCAATCGCGATCATGATCCAGCGGCGGTTAAGAAATGATGAGCCGAATTTCGGCCCCTACACCCTTGGCCGCTACGGCTTGCTGGTTAACGTTATCGCTATCCTTTGGGGGACCTTCGCTGTCATATTTGAGGTCTTTCCGACCGAAATGCCCGTCACTGCTGCTAATATGAATTATGCGTCACTGGTGTTTGGGAGCGCAGTGATCTTCAGTCTAGTTACTTGGTTCCTCTATGGTGGGAAGACTTTTCAGGGTCCTGTCAATGAGTTGGACGAGGGAAGTGTGGCGTTCATCTAAGGTCGACGATGTCATTGATTGTTTATTATTCTAGCTTCAACATTTCGCCAATCGAGGCATGAGGCCGTTTGAGAAATCTTACGCAATGTCTGTACCGAGAGGATATGTATTGTATTAAGACCCAATCGCCGCACTCTAGTTCACTATTGGTCAGAGTGCGTTATAGAACAGTACGTTAGTATCTTACCTGTTTGCGAGTACCCTTTCCGCCTACAAATACTGGTCCAAATGCCGAGGGATAATCAGGTTCTCTGATTCTAGCATTGAGCGTTTTATTCTGGAAAGCTAGCTACTGAGCGCTCGAAGGGGCGTATTGAAATGCTGGGGCACCTCAGTCAATTCGATCCTTCACTGCCATGCCACAAGCATGAAATTTGTCGAGCGCAGCTCGCTTAGCTAGTTAATCAAGCGTTCTACCACCTAAAATTCAACAACTTCATTTGATTCCGGTCTCTCATGACGAACGAGACTCTAGAAAAATCTATTGATGGACTCTGACGACGTCCGAGGGGGTGAAGTGTAGGGTTACGTAACGGAGAGAAGGTCTACCCTTGCCCGAACTAGAATTGAGATGGACACCTTAGAAGCAGACTCAGACTAACGCTTTCTGTGGAGATCTTCTTCAGTGGTCGAAGATGAGTATTATGACGATCTAGGGCTGAAGCTATCCTCAAATACATTTCTCACGCGAAGAATACCAAAAGCATAGCGAAAATCACTTGTTAACAGAACCCTCAACAGGTACCGCTCTCTTATCTCGGGATTTGCGAGCAGGCCATCCACCAATTGCTACGCGTTCGAACTTCTTAAACATTCCATCCATGACAGAGCCAAAAGACGAAGGCCGGCGGCGTAAGAGCCAATGAGCAAAAGATTTACCAGGACCAGTAGTTACTGTTGCTTGCTTCTCGCCCCCAAGGCGTTTTTGTTCGATGGTTTCCTTGAAGGGTGTTTGCTGCCTAGAATGTTGAACGGTGTCCCCAGACGTTGCTTGATCGCCAGGTGATTCGAACTCGTGGTATTCTGGTGATTGGCTAAGGGTTGGTGGGGCTTTGCAGAAGCTCAGGCGTTCGACCGTATCCCATCCATGGTGACTAGGCGCCTTTGCCGGAATGCTGCTGTCAAGGGTGAGAGGCGCAACGGGGCCCACTTCCCTAAGCGGGGCCTCTTGAATGTAGCTTGTCCGCCTGGAAGCAAATTGCATACCAACCAACCGAAGAGGGTTTCCTGTGATATCACCAGAGTATGCATAATCTCTTGAGTATGCAGAAACTCTTGAGTATACAGTGCCAAATTCATCGGGACCTTCTGAGCATGTATATGCAGGCATGAGCCGATTTCTATCGCTCTCAACGTCATTCTGCGCTGGATTGGGCAGATCTCCAACAAGCATTGATACGCGGTTTGGCTGCCAAGCCTCTATCGCTCTTTCCAGGGAGGCTTTCCTGATAATGTGTTTCTGGATCGCAACATCCTGTTGCTTCGAAGCTTCCTTCAATTCTCGGATGCGTTTCTGTATGGCGAGTCCGCTTTGGAAAGGGTTCCCAGCACATCCATCACTATCAACGCTACTATTGGATACGGTTGAGTCGAGCTGCCAAAACCTTAGCTTTTCCTCCAGGGCAGCCTTCTTGACCAGGTGTTTATTGATTGCAGAATCTTGCTCCTTTAATTCTGTTTTTGCCTGCCGAATTGCATCCTCTCGAAGAGATCGTCCTTGTACCGAGCTCGGAAGTACATCGTAGAGGTCGTTTTGAGAAAATCGCTTCAATTCTCTGGCTAGCCATGGTGACCCAGGATTATTTTCAGCCATGTCCTCCCCTGACGGTTGTAAAAGACTTGAGTTTGATAATTGACCTGGACACTGATCTGCAGAATCCTGGGCAAGGGGGCTGTCCATTTGAGGGACAGTTGGTACAAGTTTATCTCCGGGTAGGTACGCCTGGTTGCTGCTTTATTACAGCATAAGCATACATCCACCAAAGAAATTGAGCACGGAGAGTTCGGTACCTGCTGTCCGCGATGGACATTCTTCCCTCCAACGAAGAAAAGCCGATGTGCAGTTCTGTCATCTCGCTGCGTAAGCAACGCCTGCCGTCTATAAATGATGTCTTGTTGAAGCCCATGGCTAACCACTCTACCTTCTCTAACACTGCTGGCATTACATCGTAAAGGTTTCCAGGCATGAAATGCTATAGATGGTCAGTATTAGAATCTAGGTAGAAAGCGTTGCATACCGAACCAGTCCAATTGCTCTTCGCCGAGACGAGAGACTGGACACTGGAGTGGACAAGCCCCAAGTTGAAGGCAAACGAGCGCTTGTCTCTGACAAAAGTCACCTTATTACGCGGCTTTGAATTGGAAAATTCGTCTGCCTCATAGAATATACGCTGAAACAGATTGCAGGCTTCTTGACCGAGTTGACGGATGAATTCAAGAATGACATAAGGCGCAGCGGCATGCTCACATGGGGACCGGTCGATTCCACATGAAGCTGGGATGCAAAGAAGCATCGAGCAGGCCACGAAGCGGCGAACAACAGACTACGAGGTGAGGCTGTATTAGTACTATAGACGAGCCCGAAGGGCAAGCCCCACGTACCTCGACGTTATGGTCTAGATTATGTTGCGCCGCTAGACTCCCGGTATTCAAGCCAGCTTTCTGATCTGCCGGAAAGACCACGTCCAACGCTCTCACAAGGCTAGACGGATCGTATGGACTTACCACATGGCCATCGATATTTTGCAAGTCGACGTCATATCTTTCGATTGCCCCTGTCTTGTTGACTTTTATGCTTAGGCTATACATCGACCGCTCTTTCACTATTGCCTCGAGCGAGCCGCATTGTGACTGTAGGCTAGCCAATGCAGTTTTGAACCACGACTCTGTAAAACAAGTAAGCAGGCAACGATATATGGAAACAAACAACAGTACTCACGGATATCAATCAGTACCGGCGCATCGATAGGACCTCTACAGTATCTGTTTTTATCTTTGCAGGGACCGCAGCAGTCAGGATTGGGACCTGGATTGCACTACAGGAGCTCGTCAACTCATGTCAATACTCTTATTGCGAGCCAACTTACTTTTACTGGAGTTATAGCACGACATGCAAGCACGAGTGTGCCTGACGGGTTCACCGGTCGGAGGTCCGCTATGATGGATAAACTCATAGAATGGTCCTCGTTCCCCCTGGTTTCTGTTACTGCTAATGAATGTTGCAGGCGGGTGAGTGTTGGGATCAAGTCGATGTTGTTTGTTAAATACGTCGGGTGCTGGATAAGTCTAGCCAGGACCGGTTAGTGGATGAAGCCTGAGCAAATTGCCGTCAGTTTGCGTATTACCGGAGTATATAGAGGGCTGTTTGGGTCCGCGGCATTATCGAGAACGCTGGCATTGGTAGGCGATCCAACATCGCCATTATGAGCCTGGATCGTTTGCCAAGACGATACTGTGGCTGGAAGAACCAATTGACAGGCTGGGCATAAATCGCGGCCGAAAGCGACTGTTGCATAACATCTCGAGCAGACATGACTGAGCCTTCTCCAATCCATATGAGTTGAATGATACTGTGCCGATTATATGAACGGCATGTCAATAACGGAGCTTTTGTTTATGGGCGTGGAATATTTTGCGCCAAAGGTTACCAGAAATCCAAATAGGATGAGTTGTGTATCGTCATGGGAAACGCTGTGGGAAAGGAAGAGAGCTGATGTAGATGTTGAGACAACATGTCCAAAGTAAGAGGATGAGTTGCAGCCTTAGGATGCATTGCCCCGCCAAGGATCCTCGCCTAGTGTTATGCGGAATCCGCTCAAAGCGGACAAGCGTCCACACCACGAAATGTTTTTGAATTTAACGCAGTATCCACTAGGAATTGCCTCTTTCGTCCCATTCTGGTGGCAAATGCTACAGTCCTGTCAGCTGTAGACCTATCGGTCCACACGGCCCGGGAACTCCCAGTGCGATTGAAGCAGTAATTGCTTCATGGCAAGGCGCTATGATACGCCTCTTTATTCCCTTGATCAACACCAGTGGCTCGCAGAGCCGACGGCAAGGGCCATCTGCTTACATTGCATAGCATGCGATGTCATGGCTGAGGATTTATAAGTCTGTGAAGACTGCCTGACTCTTTCTCGCTCGTGTTCTTTCCTCCGGGTGATCAAGTATAGGTCAGATCTCACAGACGTCGACATTGTACAACTACCGATATACATCATCAAAGCTGGATCGCTCCGGTCAAGGGTTGTTGCGCTCTTACAGCATCTAGCATCCTCCGCTGATAATATGAACGCATCCTGTAAGAGTTGCCATCCGAGGTCTTTCCTTAGGTATCGATCAATGCATCATCTAATGTCCTTCACATCCTAGCAGCCGAACAAAACCAAACAGGTCCTCTGTCCACCGATACCATTCTTAATGTTCTATTCGGAATCCTTGGACCGCTAGTTGCTATCCTCATTGCTATGTGGAGTGCATGGAACGAAAGTCGCCGCAAAGAAAGTGCTCAGGGTACATTCATTTCTACATCTTAATGCCCAAGATGCGACTGATATTATTTGCAAAGATCAAAGCACTGAGCCTGTCTGAAAATGTCAGTAAGATTGACCCAAAGTATATCGCTTGGAGCTTGTGGGTAAGGAGGTATGAGCAGGCCTCCAGGATTGAGATGGGCGTGGAACATGATATGGGTCTGATTCTCATTTTCATACTGTATCAACCGATCTTAGTATATGTGGGACTCATAACTTCGGATGATGTTGTTGATTATTCCTATTTCAAACCTCCATCCGAAGACAATGAGCGATTGCTAGGCAGTAGACGTTGTAAATGATGCGACGGCAGCTAAGCCCTTAGTAATACCTAAGCAGAAATTCCCCCCGCGCATGATTTTCTGACCAAATCACATACAAACTTGAATATATAATAGAGCACTTTTTCTCACTAAACATTTATTTGATCGAGTATTATTTATTGCTCCTATATAGCTCTATAATTATTTAAGCTAAAAAAAAAATTTCAAAAAGTTTTTCGGATTTGTATGGGAGAATCATGCGCGGGGGGATTTTTGTTTTTTTTGCGCCAAGGATTCGGCCTTACTAGGTATTAAGGTTCGGTGCAGTTTTGAGGGCACTGCCCTACAATTTGCACAAACTTAGGTATTTCATCGAAGTGTCGAGGAATGATTGATAAATACTAGTATGATAGTACAGCTGTGCTATGGCCAATTTGCATGGCACGGTCATCAACTTCAGATCCCCAACTTTCAAGCCCGCGGGCGAGATAAGTGCGCCCGAAGCTTCAGATGCCGCCAATGATGGCACGAAGAATTTATCAGCTCAGGGAGCGTCATCGTTAAGGCAGAGGGCCGTTAAGTATACCCAGCATCAGAGCCACAGCAATCCAGTGCCAGCCAAAAATTTTACTTGAGCTCCATTCTGATTACTAATTTTATATCAAAATATTTGTTATTTTTCATTCTCTGTTAACAATATAGAGATAAAATCCTAATATAAATAAACATCTATATAGATTTTTTAATTCACTAAGGGTTTACTACAGCTTCGCAGATACTTATTAGTTGTATAATATGGACTACCTAGTTAAGTGGCGTTTAGGGCATAGGAGGAAATATATTGTTCAATCAGGGCATAGAATTCTTTAGCTCAATGATAAAACCAGAAGAGCTATCATTAAATGTTAGGATGATTGGAAATGCCATACTTTCCAACTCGCCAAAAATAAGTTTCTAGACGCCACAGGCTGTTGACATGGGAGAGTAATATGCAGATGGACGACCTGAGTACCATCAATTCCTTGCTCACCCATGACCGTAGTGCTTCTGACGCTGTCTCTCGCTAATAATTGCATCATAATTTCATCACATGTGTAACGTCTAATCGGCCCGCCGAAAGGAGGACACGAAGGCGTAACGCTATGAGAGGAAATTCTATGCTTTAAAATAACACGCGAAAAGATTCGTTCAGGGGCAGAGAATGGTTGAGGGAAGGAAAGGCGTTCATATGGTCTTGGCGGATTCCTAAAAGTAATGCTGGCGTGGTTCTGGGGAGCAAATATGATGGATGAATGACGGTATGCCTAGTACAACGATTGCTTCTTTGCCTTGAAAGAAAGTGGTTTGGTGGGACTCCTCAAGCGCTGATGTGGGACGAGGGGTTGGATGCCAAGGTGGTGAAAGGCCTCCGCAGTTCAGAAAGTGGCGGAACAATGACATGTGGTAAGGACATAAGAATCGAGAGACTTGGAGGCGATGTCCGGCTGATAGCCTGCCTACGAGCTCTCAGGCGAGAAATTGAGAGGATGTGCCAGAGTTTGCAGCAACGTGCAGGCTTTCGAAGGCTTCTGTTATCGTTTTGACAGACAGGACCACAGATCGGCGGAGGCTTGCGAGTGGATATGACTGCGGTCTGGAGGAGTTTATGACTAACAACCCTTCCTCTGGGTCTCTCTGGGTTTGCTGCTTGTAGTGGAGTAGTTGTGATAGTCGGTTCTTGCTAAGCCTATGATTAGTGATGGGTTTTCCTGCCTTCTCGGTATGTTCTGCTTCCGTCTCTAGGTCTTCGGTAGTTTGATGCACAATGGACATGAAAGCGGGCCTTTTGCTTGATAAGAGGGATAATCGCTTCCGCTTTGAAGGGCTTTTGGTGTCTGGATGCGGATATGACCGCTTCGATTGTTGAGGGTGGTGGGCTCCCGTGGGTTGACTGGCTACATCCCTTTTGAAGGTCGATTCGGTATCAAGACTAGTGATGTCCATCGGATCACAGAAGCTCAATTTATCATTGGACCCGACCCTCTTATCTAATTCATCGTTGTGTTCGACGAGTGTTGTCTTCCCAGAACAAGATGGAGACGCTGAGCTCCTGGCTCCATACTCTTCGCTATCATGATTCGTGGCTTCGGGTATTATATCCATTTCAGTGAAGATCGGTTTGGTACGTGTCTGTCTCGGCTCGGAGGCCAGGCCATCCTTGCAAGTCTCTATGGTCCTTTCCAGGTTCGCCTTTTGGATCTGAAGCTGCCGAATTGCAGTGTCTTTCTGTTTACACTGCGATTCTAATTGTCGTATGCGTTTCTCGGTTTTCAGCCTTGCTTCCGGTGGTAGAGGTATTACTTTAGATTCGCTATCCTTGCGGTACTCTGGTATTAAAGAGTTCTCCAGTGGCGAACTTGTAGATGGTGTGTCTGAACACTTGGTGTCGCAATCGAGAGTATACTGTTCAGCTTGAGTAGTCTCGCACAGTTCAAGGTCTAGCTCAGCAGCATGCAACAGATCTGAAGCAATTCTCTCCTCCTGGCTTTGAGGCTGAAGTGCAGGTGCGTTTGGCTGCACGACCCGCACTGGAGGCTCCGGGACAATGGGTTCAAGATCTCGAGGCATTCTAGACCCGATAACGTTCACAAAAGAGTATCTACGGTTACTGTGGAACAGCGTAAGCATTGGATCTAACACCAATCAGCGTAGACAGATTATTACCTGCTACCTCCAGGTAATGATATGTCGTCTTGAAGTAAAGGGAAGGCAATGTGTATCCCTTTATGCTCTATATGCAAGCTTTTTGTTCCCTGTTTAAAGCGTGTCTGATTAAAGCCCCTACCCAGCCACTGCAGCTGCCCTGATACTTCTGGCGTCAAGTCGTAAAGGCTCTCAGGCATGAAGTGCTAAGATATATTAGCCTGTGAATGGAAAGTCTGAAGATGACATACCGATTCAGCCCAATCATCCTTTCCCGAAGCGAAAGACTGGATACTAGTGTGAATGACTCCCATGGCGAACGCGATTGAGCCTTTTGCTCTGGTAAAAGTCTTCTTTTGATGCTTTGAGTTAGCAAATTTGTTGACCTCGGAGGATATATGCTGGAAAAGGTCGCAGGCTTCGTGACTGAGCTGGCGTAAGAATTCGAGCATCACATAAGGAGCAGCGCGATGCTTCCACAACGACTTGTCGAACGTACACAAAGCGGGGGTGCGGAGTAGCGTTAGGCAGGCAATGAAGCGGCGAGTAAAGGTCTAGAATAGTCAAACGCGATAGTTAGCTTACGCCTAATCCGTTCCCAAAGTGAGGATTTCTTACCTCAAAGAGGTCTAAAGCAATATCGGCTTGACCTGGTCGCGAGACTTGATTCGAAATATCCATCGACACCTTTTGATTAGCTGGGAAGACCAGGTCTAAAACCCTCTCCAAGCTACATAGATCATCTGGGATTGAAAGATTATCGTTGAGACCTTTCAGGTTGACCTCACACCTCTCTTTCTTCGATGCGCTATTGACATAGATGTCGAGGCTGAATACGGACTGACAGCCCACAACCGCGTCGAGCGAGTGACACTTTGATCTTAAGTGTGTTAATGCGTCCTTGTGCCATAGTTCTGTATAAATTCAGCAAAAGATGGTATATCCAATTCCAGGGCTGACGGGACGTACGATTGGCTATCAGTGCTGGGAGTTGAACGATACCTTGACAGTACTTGTTTTTACCGTTGCAAGCCATGCAGCAGTCAGTGCTGGGCCCTCGATAACACTACAAGACTTCTCAGCTCACGCCCTAGCCTCCATGAACAGATGCTAATACCGGAGACGAATTATAACACGATATGCATGCTGGAGAACAAGTTTCTTTGGCACCTTTCTCGGGAACCGGGCGGCTACAGTCAACCCAAGCTCGTACTCCAAGATTTTGCTGTTCCTTGTGGCTATCTAGGCCCTCATTGGATGATGGAGTAAATGGGGCCTGGCTGTCGAGAAAGCTATTTCTATCAGATGACCCGGCTATTGGACAAGCCTTGGCGAATACTGTCAACAATCTGAGTCTGGCAGAGATTTCCCCCCGGTTCACTTACTGTTGGACTGCACGTATCACCACTGTTTGAGACTTGTTCCATCTGTTCGCTGAGTACAGGAGTCGAATCCCAAGGAGAGCTAGAAATGAGAGACGAAGATGCAACGCCAGCGTCGATCGGTTGGCGTGCTGCATAAGACGGCATTGTTGGTGTGAGATACGCCGAACAGCCTGGACAAATAGTCATGTTGGGGATGATTTGTGCGTAATAAACGCACCAAAGAGTTGAGCATTGCCCCGCCATAATAGCATGCAACCTGTATGCGACAACGAATGAAAATGCTAAAAAGTACGACAAGGGACAAAGATGCTAATATATGTAAGAAAGACGTTGGAATGAATGTACTAAGAAGCCGTAACAACAAGTAATGACTGTGGGCACGAGGAGCAGAGACACTGACAACCAAGAAAGAGAGGTAAGGCGCGAGGAAGAAATGTCCTGGCGTCACCCGGAGGGAGCGGAACATCACTCGTACACCGTAAGGAAACAGTGCAGAGGCGGTAATGATGGGATTACAAGCGGCGGTTTCCCAAAACCTACCCTGCTAGGGCGTCCTTATCGCCTATCGTCACCCCTGCTATCTGTCATTGAACGACCTTCCGCCGACCATAGTCCGGGGGGAATTACTTCAAAGAGGATTAGTCTTACCCAAGGGTAGGGAAACGATCTAAGCCCTAACCCTTTTAGTAAAGTCTGCCGAGTCTTGAGGGGCATGAATTGCTTCATCCGGTCTTTCTGGTAAACAAATTTACAGTGCTAAGCATAATTGAGATATCCAGAAGTTGTGAGACTGTCATTTGACCCCATTGACGTGTGTTGCCTTGCGGGCCGAGATGTCCAGGTTATGCGTTATAAAAGCGTAGGAGAGCCTCTTCCTGATTCCACTCTCCTTTCATCTTGAACATATATATACATCCAGATATCCTCAGAGAAGCTGACCCGTGCGTCAATGAAAGATAGTAGCAGAGCTCTAGCACAATCCTTGAGCCATACTATCGCTTTGTCTACCAGCCGCTACCAAAGATAGCGATGGATGGCATGAATGCAACGTGTAAGAAGCATTTTTTGGTTTCTCAAGTATCGTATTAACCTTCGCAATTTTCTGATATGTGCTCCCCATACTAGCAGGCGGACAAAGCCAGACAGGTTCTCTGTCAAGCGGTCTCACTCTTCCCATCCTGTTCGGACTTCTCGGACCGCTAATCGCCATATTCATTGCTGCATGGGACGTATGTTATCAACGTCGGCGTCGTGAAGGATCCGCCCAAGGTATTCTCCTCTACTCTCCAAGTTTGCTTATGACTGCTGACAATACTCGTCAAGACCGTGACAATGAGCAGGTCTAGAGGTGCAGCCTGGCTTGTTTGAGAGCCGATAATTAGGATGTCATGGCCAGAGAGCTCTTTAGCGGTCCTGGATGTTGAAATAGATAAAGAACAATTCGTGTGCGAAAGAGGGTTTTGAGCTGCTCTCGTGCTACATCTAAATGGCGTTAGCATATTTCGATACTGATGTGGGTTGGGCGTCATGTCAGATGTTATCGCAATTTGATATTTTGCGATGCAGAGGCCCTGAAAGTGATGATCCAGCGATATGACAGCGGCTTAGGAAGTTGAGCCGCTGAATAAGCGGCCCTTTAGCCGTGAAACCTACCTTACCCCTAAGAAGAGCTCACCAACCAGCCGTAGACCCTGGGCTGATACGAGCGCCCCTAGAGATACCCTAGACTTGGTTGCCTAGGCGATAGGATCACCTGGCCCCCGAGCCCGGACCAGCTTTAGGGGTCTTTCGTTTCTTTTGGGCCTCAGCCCTGTAGGGCTGTACGGTTGAATGTACTATACCGTAGGCCACTTCTGGAGATAGTGGGGTGTCGATTTTTCTGTCCCCCGTAAGCTCCCTTACCTAGACAAACTTGACTTAGCGCCTAGACTTGGAGAAAATGATGCTAAGATACCTTATGTAGTTGGATCCCATGTAATTGTACCTTTAGCTGGGGCATTTGCGAAGGAAGAAATGAACAGTATGTCATTTAAGCGGTATCATGGCCGATTCGAATGGACGTTACACTACAAAGTTCCCAGCATTCGGGCCGGTGGATGATATTGATACTTTGGGAGCTTCGAATTCGACGAAGGATGACACAGACTGGGTATTGTCACCTCAAAGGTCATCTGTATCAAGGCAGAGAGCCGTTAAATATCCCCAGCCATCAGTTCCACAGCAGTCCAATGCCGGCCAAAATGTTTATTTGGGCTCCTACTCCCAGGGATCAGCTCTTCGCGGCTCTGGAGATATTAGAGCTGCGCCTTCACCGAGAGACAGCACATCTCACTTGCAGCTGGAGCCTTTACTGGACGGAATTACCTCTGATCTCGAGACTTATGGCGTCGAAGAGTTACGAGATGGCTTCTTTGACGCATCATTCTATCGGCCGCCGCAGGTAAACCCTGACAAGCTGATGCAGAAAGCCTTGATGACTTTGCCGGAAGATTTCCAGAAGAGCCATCCTTTGTCACTGCGGTGGTTTCTACCTCAGCAGTTACGGGAAACAAGGACTTTTCTCCGTCAGGTCACTACGTCAAGGGCCGGTATTAAACTTATGAAAACATTTCTGGGCTTCTTCATCACTTATGTCGTATGTCTAATTCCTGCTTGTAAAGACTGGCTTGGAAGATACAACTATATTATGGTTATTTCAGCCATTATCAATCACCCTGGCAGACCCATCGGTTCCCAGATTGATGGGGCTTTCATGACCAGCCTGGGAGCTGTTGCTGGCCTAGGATGGGGCTCTCTGGCTCTTTATGTTTCAACATCTACGTCTACTGCCCAATTGGGCTACGGCGGCGTCTTGGCTGCTTTCCTTGTCCTCTTTGCTGCAGTCATTGGCTGGCTACGCTGTGTCCTACTGAGATTCTATCAGGCCATTCTTTCTGCTGGGTTTGCCATCTTCTATACGTGCTTAGCGAACACTTCCCAAAATGTTGGCTGGGTCAAGGTCTTTGATTACGGGATACCATGGGCCCTTGGTCAGGCTGTTTGTCTCTTGGTCTCCGTTATTGTCTTCCCCGAGGCCGGCTCACGTGCTATATCGTAAGATTCTCAATACTCTAACGCTCAATCGTCAGCTTATCTATATCAGGCTTGCTTTTCATGATGCACTGGAGGCTGTGAAACTTGGGCTTTACTTGCCACGCGAAGATTCACAATTGATGAAGCGCAAATTAGCATCGCAATTCATCAATGTCTCTCAAGCGGTGAGAGACTTCACCATTGATCTCACAATATCCCGATTCTCTCCAGATGATATGCGAGAAGCACGTAACATGATACAAAGCGTCATACGGGCTATCCTGTCGATTAGACCACATACACAACTCTTCCATATACCGGATGAAGCAGAGACCCAGCTGCTCAGTGGGATGATAAACGACTGGCCACAGCAGGGATGTCACTCCAAAAATAAACACGTTATGAAATACATATGTAGCAGTCTCAGAGGTCCAGTGCGAGAATTGATTGACGCCATGGTAGAAAGCGTTAGGCAAGCTGACCTGACGGTCATGGAGATTGGAGGACTAAACTCGTCTACTGAATCACCAAACCTCTCGCAAGCAGTGTCTCGTCTTCGCGCAGCCATAGACACATTTGATGCCGCTGACTCAATAATTGTAGCAGACCCCAATCTGCCATCCACGTACGTGAAGAGCACAGATGTCATGGACCTTTTCTTATTCGTCCACCCAGTACGACAAACTGCCGACAGAGTAGACGCATTCGTGGGTAAAGTCTTGCAAATGCAAGAAGATAGCACTGTTTGGCGTGTCAGAGTACCCTCCCACCCCTTTACCAAAGCTATCTTGCGGGTCAATGCCCAAGTACGCCATGACCGTGGAGGATTGACGGCGGCTTTCTACTTCCGTGGCAAGAGACAGCTAGATAGGACTATGGCTGATTTGCAGAGTGTAGCTTACGTCCCAGCTGCACGGCAAGATCCAGTGAGCAACGATCAACCGGTGGATGGTGAGTATCAACAGGAGAAAGAAGCAGTCTCAGAGAAGAGAGCCACTTTCCGATATCGACTGTGGGAAGCACTTCACCGTTTACAAGGCTTCGAATCTCGCTTCGCATTCAAAGTATGCCTCATCACCACGCTGATCTCAATCCCAGCATGGCTTCCACAAAGCAGAGACTGGTGGAACAACAATGAAAGCTGGTGGACCGTTGTTACTGTATGGGCTATGATGCATCCTCGTGTCGGTGGTACATTCCAAGATCTTGCAACGCGAACCTTCTGTGCTGCCCTCGGTGCCCTCTGGGGTGGCCTCGCATACGCCGCCGGAGGAGGCAATCCCTACGTAATGGCTGTCTTTGCAGCCATCTACATGCTCCCAATGCTCTACCGCTTCACTCAAAGCACCCACCCTCGCTCCGGCGTCATCGGCTGCCTCAGCTTCACCGTCGTATCTCTTAGCGCCTACACAAGCCACGGCCAACCATCCATCATCACCATAGCATGGACCCGCGGCCTCGCCTTCATCATTGGCGTAATCTCTGCTCTCATAGTAAACTGGATCCTCTGGCCCTTCATCGCCCGGCACGAGCTCCGAAAATCTCTCTCCTCCATGCTCCTCCACAGCGCTATCCTCTACCGCGGTGTCATCGCCAAATACATCTACTACACCGCGGGCGAGGAGCCCGGCCCCGAAGACATTGCCCGATCCGAAATGCTCGAAGGCCGACTCCGCGAAGGGTTCGTCCGAATGCGTCAACTCATGGAACTGACACGACATGAAATGCGACTACGAGCACCCTTCAACCCACTTCCCTACAGCGCTCTTATCTCGGCTTGTGAATCCTTTTTCGAACATCTAGTCCAAGTCCGCCAATCAGCCCTCTACTTTCAACCTACCATGCTAGCCTCCGACCCTGAACTCGTCTCCTCCCTCACCGCTCCCCGCCGCGACGCTGTAGCCGTTATCCTACTAAATCTCTACATCCTCGCCTGTGCTCTCCGAGCCGACAGACCTATTCCACGCTATCTCCCCAGCGCAGCAGCCGCGCGGCGGAAGCTACTCGATCGCATGGAAGTTGTGGAGGCGGAGATGGGAACGAGGATGGAGGGAAAGAGCCATGAGGAGAGGAAGGGGAGACGGTGGGCAGATGTGTATGCGTATGCTTATTCGGGGGCGTTGACTGATATTGTGGAGAATTTGGGGGAGTTGAGGAAGTTTACGAGAGAAGTGGTTGGGGAGGTGGAGTGGGAGAGTGATGTTTTGGGCGGGCCTGATGAGGGAGGGGAGGATGGGGAGGGGCATGTAAGTCAAGGGAAGGAGAGACAATAAGGCATGATTGAAGGTTGGGAGGAAAAGCCTCGCGAGGCCAGCGTTTGGATAATATTACCACCCGATTTGAACAGATGCGTGCAGTGTACTCTGCATTATTCGAGGACTTGGCTGTGCAGAAATATAGTAAATAGCGGCTATGGCTGGGGTATCTTATCCCAAACGCTCCAGAACTCCAGATTTTAAGAAGTGCCGCCTATTTGCTATGCATTTCGAAAATTTACAACCGTTATTGGTCCAAAATCTTGACCATGCAACTTATCCTCGTTCATATGTTTTGAGGTCCAAATCATGAAGATCTAAACCCTCTTCAATTCGATCACCCCTCTCACGGCCCTCTTCATGCCTTCCAACCTATCCTTCTCCCTCACTACCATTCGCTCAGCCAACGCTCTTATGGCCCTCTTTCCCAGCTTCGCATGCAATTCTTGCCATCCGGCCAGTTCACCGGCGACAGTCTGTTGTGTATATCTCAATTCGCATCCCACAGTCCTTAATTCTTCTCTGCTCTTCTCTGCCTTCTCCTGGGCCTCCGCATGAATGCCCTTGCGTGTTTCGTCTAGGAGGCCAAGGGGCCAGCGATCGGAGCGGCGGAGGGAAGAGTCGTGGCGCTCGATGGCTTTTTGAATGTTAAGCAGGGAATTGATTAGAGAATGGGGTCGAGCTAAGGAGGAAAGGATGGCGAGAACGGAGGAGGAGATGGCTTGCATGTCTTGGTGGAAGAACTTGTAGGGATCCGAAGGAAGCGTCTGAGCGCAGGTAGCGAAGCGGGAGAGAGCTTTTATATAAGGCGTAGGTAGATAGGGCAATGTCGCGAAGGACTTGGCGCAGAGGTCGAGGGCAATGGAGAGGTCTGGTGAATGTTAGCAAGATGGAGGGACGTATGGAGCACAGCAGACGTACTCGACATGCCGACACGGATACTGGTCGACCTTCGTATCACGCTTTTCGTCGAATGATTGACCCCTCGAATAGATTCCCTTGCGTGCTCTGCGAAGGTTGAAACCTCCCGAACGTCCTCCACAGGTTCGTAATCCTCTCTTATATTCTCGGTCCTAATCTCCGCTTTTTTGCGGCTTCGCTCCGCCATCATTTCGGGTTGAATTTCAGGGAAGAGGATGAATTCCCATAACAGCTCATGCGTCGAAAATGTCGAGTGAGCAAGCATTATCTTTAAGAATTTATCAAGCCGCACTTGAATATCCTGTAGAACCGCCCTCGAAGGTCTCGAGGGTATCTGGAACGGCGAACGAAAATTGAAAATGGAGGGGAGCCAAGAGGCAGGGTGTTCAAGGGCCAGCCACTTTGCAAGATTCTCAAAGTCCGTCAATGACCTCCTGCAAGTCGTGACACCAATCATGCCGTTGTCATTACGAACGGCCGATTTGATGATAAGACGTATGGAACCATCTTCCACAAAGAAAGATCGAACGACAGCAGTAACTCGGCCATCAGCTGCTGGTGCGTTGGAGACAAGCACCATGTCGTCTATTCGGTTTCGAATCTCGTCGTCTTTCGCCAGCTCCACCGCCGTCATGCCTCTAGATTCTCTTGCAAGGATATCAACCCTCTTGTCACCAAAGAGCGCTCTTACCATATCCATCCGTCCGTACTTGCTGGCTACCATTAAAGGTGTGAAATGCTTGTCATTTGTCGCATTTGCGTCCGAATCACAGTGCCTCAAGATGCGGACTGCTAATGAAGGATCGTTGACCACGTGAAGCAACGTATTGCCCTTCGCATCGACGTGGTCATCGAGATGCAAAGGTTGGCCATCACCTTGCTCGTGAGTTGCGAATTGCAACGATTCGTTGACCATATCCGAATACTCGGGATGGTCGTAGGATCTGCACAAAGCCAGTAGAGGTGTCTGGCCATTTTTATCCTTCTTTTTCCACGGGATGATGTCGCAAACCCTTGGTATCAAGTATGGTGCGTTGAATAGGTAATGCGCCACGGTTCGGCCACGAGTATCTGCTCTTGCAAAGTAGTCCGCTACTTCTTGTTGCTCCCTCGCCTGAAATATATGGCGCAAAAGGATCTCAATAAGGTCCGTATTGGCTGATTGGACTGCAGCGCTCAATAGGGTGGTGCCTTCTTTGTTCGAGTCTTCGAGTACGAAGCTAACAGGGAAGTATTCTCCAAGCGATAGTAGATATTCTAGCACGGCAGGTTGTCGCGCCTCCACGGCCATCATGAGTATTGAATCACCGTCCGTGTCTTGCGTTTGCGTCAGGGTTCGAATTGATGTATCGCCTTCAACCCAACTCGACTTTGAATCGATTGTCGTCGTATGAGATATCATTGAATAGTCGGAGGCGTCCGAAAAGCTTCGTGTGTCCATGGAAACGCGCTTCCCTTTGCGGAAAGGTCCAGCAGCCTGGAAAGGAAATACATGAGCCAACGTTGAACCTTCTGATGTATAACCATTTTCAGTCGCGGCTTGTGAAGCTGTCTGGCTTAGGAAGGCATCGTCCTCTTGGAGCTCTGACGTCTCTTCCAGACGGTCCGGCTGGCCATCCGCAATAGCCTCTTCGTCTACATGACTCGGCATTGGGAGGCTTTGTCGATCAGCTCTGTCTGGTTCCTGCCCAGGTTCCAGTATGGCTTTGATCTCTTGCAGGTCGCCCTCTTTCGTAGCTTGCCATAACCGTTTGTTCCTGCGACTAGCTTTTCTTAAGCCGCCTGAATCCGAAACCAGATATGAAAGTACGGCTTCGAAGGTGCTAAGCGCATAGCCCACCTCGCCACCCTCAACGTCGTCGACAAATATAAAGTTGCGCATGTATGCAAGCCGAGCTTGAAGATGTCGTACCTGTGAGCGAATGACTACTATAAGAAGTAGAGATACCAGCGTATCAGCATTCATAGTCATTGGCGAAGTAACTTTCTCTGATTCTGCCAAACCCCCCATGCCATTAGTAATTATTGGAGCTTCCTTTAGTGAAAAGTCATCATTAGTCACCATTTTTTGTGTGGCCAGAAGGATTTCTACCATCTGCTGGGGACTACCAGCTACGCCAAGTTGCCGGAACTGTTCGACACCTCTCCCAATCCTGCTCATAAGCTGTTCTTTTCCTTTGCGTCCATCTTCTATTTCGATGCCAACCTGAGCAATATCAATATATTGCATGCCATGTACACGAAATTCGAGCTCCTGATCCTCCACCTTCCGGGTCTTGCGGAGTAGAGGAAAGAGATTCGAGTCGTGCAACTGTTCCGTGACGTAGCGCTCGACAAGACGCTCAACTCTAGGCCCTGTGAGGTCGGTTGTAGCACCGAGGAGAGACAGTTGCTGCTTGTCGACTTGCTGGAAAAGATCGATTGCTGCGGTGACCGCAGTCTCTAATACCTTCCGCATGTAGTCTTCTTCCTCGTCAATGCGTAGCGCTACTACAGAAGGCGCGATCGTATGGCCATTCGAAGTTTTGCTGTGGATTGATCCATTGCTTTTGGAGGAAGTCGAAGCTGTTGAGGATCGCCTGGAGTGGACAGAGCTTTTCCGCGATGGGATTGACGGTCGATCCTGCATATTTTTGTGGAAGTCTTTGAACACCTTTTCCAAGCCTGGCTGCATTTGTCGTGCGATCATGGGGAAGTTGTTGAGAAGCTCGTTGAAGGATTTGATGTCCTTCTTGGATTCTAAAGCAGAGGACGGACCTGACCGTCCATTCGAGGATTCATTCAAAAAAGCGCCTGTGGGCTTTTTTCCCTTCAATAAGGTCGGGAGGATCGCTGGGGTTACCTTGATTGGCTCATAAGAGCCGAGGAGGGGCTTCGAGATGTAGTAGACGAGCCATTGTTGGGCATCCAGGCCATCAGGATAGTAGAGTTGATCGCTGAGGAGCTGCGCCTGGTTAAGATTTTTAAAACCTACTCGCAACCGCGAAGGTCAGTCTAGCTTATGTTGAGCCTGGCTCCGAAACTGCCCACCTTTATTGCTGTACACGAAGGACTCTTTTACCACCACAGTCCGCCCGTTGACCGTATTGAATTGCTTCGCTTTTCCTCTACTATCTCGCACATTGCTGCTCCCAGGAAATGGTGTTCCCGACATACGGAGAACATGGCTGGCGAGGAAGTCGTCTGATGCTGCTAACTCCACGTACGTTGAATTGGTCTCGCGGTCCTTGGCGGTGAGGAGGCATTCTGTAGTAGGGACGAGGAGGATCTATGCCAACATCAGATGAATGCCCATGGCAAGCTCTTAGCACCCGCAAAGGCTGCCAGGTGCGTCTCAGCTAGTGGCTCACATGGTTGTTGACTGGATTGCACTGGGACGGTAGAGAGCTCTTGAAGAAGGCCCGTAGGAAAGGGTTGAGAGAGTGCATTCATCCGGCATGAGAGCGAGACCAGCGGTCTGCGAGGTTTGAGCTCAGACCAAGTTCCCTGGATCGAATGCCGGGGTATGTTTCGGTTGGAGAGCTCTAGGCAACATGCAATGGAGGACGAGATTATCGGACATCGACAGCGCTCAGGGAGTCTAGAGATGAGGTAAGCTGCAGCAGTCTCAGCAGACTGTAAGGCCAAAAGTAAATAGATCAATTCTGGGCGAATGGAGATAATCGCAAGAGTTGAAGATTTATCTTCAAGCTGGACGGAAATGGAGCAAGTCCACGATTAAGCTTAGTCAGCCGACTCTGCCAAGCACGAAGGTCGGCTGGTGCAAATTAATGTGTGTGACCATTCGTCATCTTGTTAACTCGTCAGATGTGTACGTTGATACCTGTCGTGGATCATAAATGCAGATCTAGTATGGCCACGTTAAGATGGCCTGCACTGGTGGCATTCTATCGCACGATCCAGTCGCCATCAGTGCCCTGATCCCGAGAGGCTGATTTTCTATTCAAAGAAAAAAGTTGCGTCGACACACAGCTCATGTCTCGCCTGTGACAGCACTGGAAGCTTTCACTGTCGCACCAAATTCCATTCCCATCGCAGACATTCCATCTGAATCTTAATCAAAGGTCTGAGATCATCAACCTGAGAAATGGCATCAACAAGGGTCTCTATTCAGATCCAGTCCTCCGCGGGCTTCGTAAGATTTAAAATTGTCGCAACGGTGCTTGGAGTGCCCTACCCTGTCCATCCAGAATCGCTAACGAACGCACATGCAAAAGGCTGAACCTTTGGAAGGTCTGCTAAATAAGGCTTTGCCCAAGGTCGTGAGTCCGGTGAACGTTTGGATCCGTGGTTTGGATTGTCTCTCTCATGCTTGTTATCACCTACGCCTACAGGCGCGCAGATCTTTGTTTCAAGGGACAGCGCTTACTCGCAAGTACTGCTGCAAGCAGCTTGATAAGCACAAACATGCCTGAACCGATCAATTGAGCGTCCGCACAAGTGTCACTGCCTCTGACAGATCACTTAGCGGCATTTTGCCCGAATCCATGCCTCCAGAGGCTATGGCCTTGGCACGGGAGTTCTGCTGGAAATCCTATTATGCAGCTCGCGATCACCAGACGCCCCAATGGTCTTTTGGCACAGACGCAGCCAGTTGGGTTTGACGCAGGATTCGTTTCGAAACCAGCTACTGCACAATCCGATATTAATGCCGAAGAGCAGCCTTTGCTGCTTTTCATTATCATGTAAGGCAGTTGATCAGTCCCACGACTTGATGCTATATGCTAGGATAAGAGGCCTGCTGTCAATACGTCGTTGGCCATCTGCCACTTAACTATCTGTGAAGAATACATCCGATAGTTCCTAAGATGTGGGTCTAATCTTATGCCTGGGCAATGTTATCTATCATCTCAGCACTCAGTTTTGTTGGTGTTGTCGGTTTGCCTTCTTCGGCGCCTTCGCCAGGTCTGCCTTATTTACGCCAGCCGCATCGTCGTTGCCTGCATTCCCAACTGTCCGCCGCACTCACCTTTTTGTAGCGCAACTATGGGGCAGCCCCTCCGAAGCGATTGCGAAGCAGCCATTGCTCTTCTTCCGTACGATCCTCCGGATCAACCAGTACTGCGCAACTTCTACATAAACGCCTCGGACATGTCGGATGCACTGCCTGACAAGCTCGTCCCTCTTGAAGTTGCTTTTGGTACGTCGCTCAGTACGGCAAATACATGAAGCCGTAGATACTGACGCAGTATTCAGGTAGCTGTACAGTGGAATTTTTTTCTCCAAACGGACTACACGGACCTCCACCACGATCAAACTCGCAGGATTAATGTTATAAACCCGCGCGCATCTTACGGCGAGAGTGCGTCAATATGAAAGGAAGCAAGAGCACTCTTGTTCGATACGCTACAGCCTCTGCCAAAGTCTAGCTTAACAACATTACTAACAGTCAGAGATATAGAAAACCACGAAGATATCGATGTTGTACTATATGGTGCGGGCTCAATATACTCTAGAAATGAAGTCATCCTAGATTCTTCGGACCCTGTGGCAGCCTCAATTGCTAAAGTTGAACTTCTGGAACTTCTTGGTGTTGTTGAAAAGCCTTACGATCCGTCCGCACAAAGCGACTTGACGGCCTTGGCTAATCTGACAATGAATCACACAACGCCCTGACTGTTGCGAAGGACCCCACTCCTTCAGCTCAGGTCGAGTCAGCGTAATTATGTTTTTATGTTAGTATCATATGTATCGAAATTTTTTCTGACTCAGAAAGGCAGGTATGGAGCCAATGGGATAGTCTGCCTTGACCCCTCCAGTGAGCAGTGCGAATGATTATCGTACAGCGTGGCATGCCGAGCTTACATCTTGGCGGCCTAACCCAAAATCGTGTCGAGGCTGAGGTCATGGGGGCCCACTTCATCAAATCTTTTCAGTGGTCCACCCGAAGAATATATGTAGGAATGCTATCACTTTCTTATTTCCTTATCAAGCGCTAAATAGTCCAGTTCGCAAATGCGGTCATGAAACAGTAGAGGAAGCGAAGGAAAGGATTCGCACGCAACCTTGTGGGGCTTAGCCATTTGAATATCTCAGCGCATTGACACTAAGCTTACCGCGGGATCCAACATTAACGTTCCGTGTCATCTTCCAATCAGCGCCTACCTTGAATCATGCCCAGCGCGTGGCAGTGAGGGCCATGAGGCTACCGGGGCGGCGCAGTATCGTTGCTGCTTCTTCATATACCTTACTACTGCAGTACTCTTGTTCTCGTTGCCTAGTACATTTTCTTAGCGAGCGAAGCGCTGACGATCCTCGCGGGGCTTTCATGTTTGCGATGCAACTTCGTTCCAAATTTGCTTCTCAGCGCGATCCTTTTCGTTTCAGGCTCCCGCTCGTTTAAAATGCTTCGCACAGCACGAGGTCTCCTCCCACAGCAGAGCCTCATTCCCAGTCTTCATCGTTCTAAAGATAACATTATAAAATTCGTCAGCGCTAATGAGACCTGACATTTCAAGTGTTTATAAAGGGCCCCCAGTGGAACTAAGCGTGCGAATTAGTAGATCGCATCACTTCTATAATTCTTTTCGATCGGTGAACGTCTAGTAATTTTCCTTGGATGCGCTTAGCGGGGCTTACAAGTCCACCTCGTCACCCTGGCTGAACAGAGTCATAAATTGGGCACAGTGCCAGCGTTGATAAAAAAACCAGCTACATCACCATATACCATAGGCGGTCACATGTCGTTCCTCGCACCTTACACCAATGCCATGAGGCTTGGTCAAGGGTAAGATTTCTTGCTGTCTGTGCTATGATAGGGCTGACTGCAAAAAAGCTTCAATTCGTACACCCAGGAGATATGCATCGAAAACGCCGTACTCATTGAGCCTGCCAAAAGACCACGCACCTCTGTTGTGAAGCGCCCGTCAAGCTTGCTCGTCGGTTCTCGCCCCTTGAAGCCTCAAATCAGTCCGAGGCCTCATTCAGACACTTCCGTCACGCTAAACCACCAGCCGAGCAATGAGTCCCTCGTCTCGAATGTCGCAGCCTCCGATGCTGGCAGTCATGGAGATCCCAAGCCGAAAGCTGTACCTGATCTCACTGTTGGGACGAATGCTACTCCCCTACCCGCAACGTCGGTCCTCCCAGCAGAGGTTACCCCGCCTCATAAGAACATCGTCCAGATTGTCACATACTCCTCACGAATGGTTGATAATGTGGCCGATATTGTGGAGGCTTTGAACATTTCCTCATCCGCATCGATCAAATATGGCACCATCAAAGGCGCTGGTAGCTCTTCAATCGTTAACGAGAACAAGGTCAATCAGTCTGATCTGAATTACATCGTGACTGTTAAGGTTACCAATGAAACTTCACCCATTGCTGAAAAATTTACTTTCAACCCTATACCGGAGTTGGAGAATTCCAAATTCACCGAAGTTTTTGGTTCGTCATGGTCTGCTTACCCTTCTTTGTCGCTGTAGCTAATCCGTGCAGGTGATTGTTTCATCAGTGGTTTCACTGAAGGCGGTGAATTTAACGCGATTGTCAGCATCAAAGTTAATGATAAATCGAAGATCTCCGCCGTCAAAGCCGCCGCAGAAGCAGAGATCGCCATTCCTGCCGCGCCTGGACTGTCAGTGGGAACGAAAGATAACTTCGATAGACATAAGAGCGATGTATGGGATGATACAGAAATCACAATATCTGTTACTTGGGCTGGAGGAGGGGACTTGAAGCCTGCAGACGAAAAGTGGGATCTCAAGACGGTAGTGGACGTGGCCACAAGGTTCCCGCATCTTGTTCAGACCTGTGCGCAACGGACGTCCGCCGTTTTGACTCGATATACGAGCCTGAGGAGCTTCAATGAAGCAAACGCCCGGAATGCGCCAAACGACAAGTTCAGAATTCTCGATTACGAATTATGCTCTCTCTATACTCAAGACCTGTTCAACGCCTTCCTAGCCTACAAAAACATTCGCACCGAACTCTCCGATATGTTGAAGTCGCCTGAGCAGTATCGCGAGAGACAGCCTTCATCAGACGTACCGAATCCTATCCACTTGAATGCCAAAGACATGAACGAAGCGACGCAGATAGCTCGGAAAGCCATGGTTCAGATTAAAGACATAACGAAAGCATTGATCACGGAACCATCGCTAGCGGATCTGGATGAGCACGGGCAGCAAAGACCGGTGCCATACATGTGGCCAGGAGAGCTCAGAAAGCGGCTACCAGTAAACCCATCTTCCCCTTCTACTCTTTTACCCAGACTGACACCCTAACAGGTCCGACACCATGGCCAAACGATCCGTGAGCAAGCCGACTTCGTCCGCCGCGACACGAACTACGCTCTCCTCACTGGGCCCGAACTCGCCAAAATCGGCGCCTGGGCCCGCGATGAGGACCTCGAGTTCTCCCCCTTAGTAGGCGACCACCTCCCCATTCAGCGCTCCTGGGTCGACGGCAAATCCTCCGACACCCTCTTCTGCACTTTAGACACCGCACCCAGCTCCTCCCGGCTCGACGCCCTAATCAAACTCCGCATCCACGCGCACGAAAATCGCAGCATAAACTGGCTCGGTATATTTGGGCTGGAAACGCGCTCGAAACGCTGTCATGGGCATGTCTCAGCTGTTGGGTATAGTACTTCTTCGGACGAGAATGTCCCTCCTCGGAATGATGGCGTGCACCATACCGCGGGCAAAGCGAATAAGAACCAACGATTCTGGGGCGAACCGGTTGCCGATCTCAAACGCAGCAGAGCGGTTAAAGTGAGGATCGAGTATTCGCATGGCTCCGGATGTGTGGCGGCGCTGATCGTGTTGGATGCTATGGGGCAGGAATTGACGAGCTGGAAACAATATGGGCAGGCGAAAGTGTCTATGCCGGCTGGTTTGAAGAGAGTGGAGCAGGAGCCGCCCGATCAGAGTGGGAGTTGGTCGTTGGTAGGATTTTGGGGACATGCGGATTCGATTGTTATTAATAGTATTGGGGCAATCTGGAGGAAAGCTTGAGCTGGTATAATATCTTGTTACGGTGTCCGACGCGGCGTTGGTTTCTTGTTCTGGGGAAAGGCCTTCAGATTTAATGGCGGGGTCATTTGTTTCCGAGAATGTAAGAGCATTTAGCATATTCTAGTGTACCAACTTATATAATAATTCTGGGTTCTGCACGGCAAGTCTCACAAACCAAGTACATGAGGGAGTGAATGGCTAAGGCTTGAGTTCCAATCTCAGAATCTGGCTATCCGCTGAGGAAAAAGTACCTTGTCAGGTTTTTCTATCGAGATGGAAGCAGTTTTAGTAACGACCTACAGACACATGCTCTTCCGTTAATAATTGGTAAGGCCCTTTATGGTTTCTCTCAGGGATAATATATGTGTTTTCTTGTTCGACGACCGATGTCGCTGCTTTAGGTCTTGCAAGGCTTTTTTCCCAGGAGGCATGAACTGTAATTCAGTTTGCATAGCCGAATTTCAGCGAGAGTGTTGCGCGGCTTCGTGGACCCAGTCAGCTGTATGACAGAGTATCTAGCTTGCGCTCCGTTGAGGGGCTAGCTCCGCGCATATCGCCCTACGTTGAGCTTGCTTCGGGGGTTACCTCGATCTCCCAGTGATGTCTCTTGCACCAAGAATATGATGATCTTCTATGATATCTCGATTGTTGCTATATTCGTCTTTTACACCGTCTCACATCATAGACTACTAGACCAACAAGACAATTACAATGCTTAACCACTCCCGAGGCCGTGGCCAGCGACCCGACACGAATTTTTTCTATCGAGCAAGTAACATTCGTATGCTCCGATATCCCATTGAGGGACATGCCATCATACCTATCTCTGGCTATCAGCCCTCGGGTCCCTACCGGCTCTGCGACTGCTCCGAGGCAAGCCTCTTCAAGAGGACAGCAAAACTTTGTATCAGGGAGCTGACGTGCTGTTGGAGGTTCCAGAATTCGGCTCCGACATGACTCCATGACTGCTTCTCCTGTCTCTTCGACACCACATCCTCTATCCTCGACATCATGAGCTTTAACAGGGCACTGGCTTTCTCCAACGCTTTGCATATCAATGCAATCTTGACAAGCCCGCGTTCCTCTTCCGTCATCTCATGCTGGCCCAGGGTCCCCCGGAGATCCGGAGCAGGAGTGCCGGGAGGATGACACTGACCTTGAGACCAGCTGAGGATCCTTTGAAATATCATAACGAGCTGCATCGCTACGCAGGAGTCATACATACATTTGGTACATTGCAGTTGGCTCCCAGAGATGTCCAAGACCAGGTTCGCACAGGTGAGAAGGGTGTCTACCTGGACGGGACGTTGGCGCTTCTCGATATGCTGAAGCTTGCACAGAACATCGGCGTACTTCCGCAAACAATGGCATAGTGTAGGCTGTTGTCTTTCAATTTGCGTAATTGCGAGTCCAGCAGTCTCCTCCAGTCGTGAAGCGACGGTATCGAGGGAGACGAGCCCATCTGTCTTAAACGCAGTTGAATGTGAATACGAGGAGAGGGGCGAATCTAGGCAGCATTAGTTATCTAGCTTAGAAGCCTGTGCCCTCTGAAACATACGGGTGTCTGCACGACCTGACGGGAACTGCTGGGTACTTCTTGGCGATGAAGACTGATTGGCGGGTGAGTCAAGCTAGGTACACATGGAGAGGGGCACTAACGTCCCATTGGTTGTCTTGAGCATCTGTCCACGGCCTTCTTGACCCTCCACTTCCAAGCTCCTCGAAGTCAGTAAAATTTATGCCTGCGGGAGCACGATCCGAATGTTCGCGGGCATCGCCATACGCAACAAGATCATCATCAAGGAAATCCTGATCAGTGTTGATTAAGGATTGCGAGGTATCAGGTAAAGTGGGATAATTCATAAGGGGCAATAGAGGCCAGAAATTCGGCGTAGCGGATACCTGAAGGGGATCGTGAGAGGCGCTGTCCTCCCGTCGTTCGCTCTCGGCGTCCAATGCGCCATCGCCATGGTCCCTGCTGACATTGGTTTGATTGATGGAGCTCTCACCACCTCCGCTTTCACTGTTGTTGCTCTCCCGATTGCCTTCTTTCACTTGACGCAATTTCTCAAGTGTCTTCCTGTTTCTGGATCCCGGCGGTTTTCCAGTACGCCTTGCGAGGCTGTAGTGACAAGGCTGAGAGTTGTCGGCGCATCGTTTGCACGGAGGATCTCCACCAGGACACTTCACCTTGCTAGCATTGCACTGGTCGCAGGCAGCTTTGTGCTTAGGTCGGGAAGGATTCATCCTGCTTGTCCTACCTCTGACCTCGAGCGCACAGCAGTAGCTTTAGCATGTGGAGCACTGGGCAAGGTGGTCGCTACTTAAGGTTCCATGCATTTACCACCCGTGCGCCGCAACGGCGCCTAATTCGGAACGTGCCCTGGGACCCACGAAGCAGGCTCTCCATTGGGGAGGACTGCATGTGTTTGCGCTCAGCTGTCAGCCGTAATGCATGCAGAAACAATCCAGGGCGGATCGTTGGGTGAGCCTTCACCCAGATGATCTGTATCCATTTAAGATGTCCTAGCTCCAATAATGCTGTCGCCTTGGTACTGGCGGGCTCGTGCTACATGTTTCTGTATTTGAACATCACAAGGTATGCTAGGGCGGATCTCGACAGTCGCGGCTTTTGCATACGGTTCTATATTCCCGAGTGGTGGTCAGCGAACATATGACTTTGGTTGGCGCCCCAATGAGCTTTTCATTCTTGAGCAGACTGACGTCATCATCAATGCATTTTTCCTCGATCCAGGGAATGGGAAGTCAACAAGACTACTACGCCGCCCAGGCGTGTGCAACTTTCAAGGCGTGATCGCATACCACTTTTAAAGTTAATTAGGTCAGCCTATGGAGTACTATATCGTGGTGGTAGGGTGTGTGGTGGAAAGGTCTGCTCCAGTCACGCATCCAGTGGATCAGGCTATTGTGTTAGCTGGCAGTGGATGCGGCTAGTCATGATGCATACATCCTCGCCACGGAAAGCACTTTCATTATGACCGCTTTTGCAAGACAGCTGTGTTTTGGGTTGCGCGCGGAGGCGCGGTTTGCATATGGGGAAGTCTAGATAGTAAGGATTAGATGAGCGTTTCTCAATCATATAGCGGTGTAGCCGATCAGGCTCTTCGAAATGATGCTTGATCAGGAAAAGCTTGCGGGCGTGTAGGATTGCCACTGCTCGGTCAATCCGGGCCCAAATCCACACTTCGTCATCATCAGCATTATCAGCATCATCCGCAGACATATATCAATACATCAACCAGAGCTGGACAAAGCCAGGCCAAGGCACTTGCCTCTGCTCAAAATGGGATCAAGATCCCCCACTTTGAAAGCGCAGCTATTTTGGGTTGAACTATCTGTTAGCCCGACCCGGGATATGCTGTGGGGAAGCCCCGGATAGTAAGGGTTAGCGTAGGGACAACCCCCGGTTTTTACCTACAAAAGGCTTATCCATGTATCTATCAAAATTCATCTACACAGGTCCCTACTTCTACAGAGGTTGCCCTACACCGTATCCAAGACTATACCAGAAGCACCGCTGACCGTGGTGGTCTACTGGGTTCGTCCTTTCTGAAGCTCCGCTAAAGCGGGTCACGGGCAAGGCGGCGCTATCACCATGAATAAGACAGTTTTGCTGAAAGCAGAGTTCTCCACTAACCATGCGAGCCTCGACAATGCAGCGAGCAGACCTCACATATACGATGATGCCACTCACAACGGAGCCTCAAGAGAGATACAAGGAAGAGGCTTATGGGCGCCGGTCTAGCAGAACTTCTTGCACACGATCTCCGAGGGTTCAAGTTCTTGCTCGCAGTCATTTGCTGAGACTACCATAGTCTCAACACGCGCACCAATATGAATTCCAATACTAGCAGACATCGCCTGCAATAGGAGGAAACAAACGTATGGGAAGGTCCTCCGGAAGAGAAGGGGCAGGGTCGGGCACTGGAACATCGATGGCCAAGGCAGGAATCAACACACACTGAATGATGTACAAAGCTGGGGTAGCCTATTTCAAGGTACGACAGAGTTTGGGAAAGGCTCATGAGGACTATGCGGTTCGTGGTTACTGCAATTCAACGACGTAAGCGTGATACCTGTTTCTACAGGTCGATCCGCTAGTCTGCTAGTCACTAGCTCGGACACCCTTTAGCTCATTAGTCCGTGTTATGGAAGTCTCATCAATACAACCTCCAAAGAGCTCGTTGATTCCGGCTCCTCCAGACCCTTTTAATATCAGAGCCATTATTTCCTCAAGTCCTGCGCTTAATCTGCCTACGTCATCCGGCCGAATGAGTCAAACAATCGAGCCATCGTGCAATTTGCTGTGATGCATTCCATCTTGTCTGCACAATCTGTCCCACCGACGCCTGGATAGGGGCCAAATGAACAAGCCGACAACTGTTGCCAACAACGAGTCAAGGACACCAAGTCCTCTCTTGGGCGATGGACCGATCATGTTAGCAAAAAGCAAGCCGGACTCCATTGAGTCATCGCAAAGTGCGAAGTCGCCTCTCGCAGCACCGGTGATAATTCCCTTAGCTACTTTCTCCGCAGATGGAATTCGTTGCTCCAGCTCTGCCATCGATCCCTTCGTGCCTTCTATTTGTTTCGTCAACTCCGGTTTTGTTTTCTGCTCTTCGAGGAACGCCGGAGAGAAGAAATTGGAGGGAAATGCACAGTGTATCGTGTACTTAGATGCTGGTCCCGAGAGTCGAAGAGCTTCCATCCTCAGCGTATCTGCCAAACCACGCACGGCGCACTTTGAAGCTTTTAGAGGAGTCAGAGACTAAATTTCTTAATTCTTGCTTATTGTTGTGTCTAACTTACCGGTGTATGCAGCATAGCCCGGCATACCCAATAACGCGGCGGCGCTGTTGATGAAAACGATTTGACGCAGCCTGGGTTTGGATGTGTGGGCGTTCTTATCATCTTCTATCCATAGCTTGAATATAGACCATGCGGCGTATGCGGCGGTGAAATAGTTGTTTCGCATGCAACTTTCCAATTTGCCTACGTCAATGTCTGTGAAAAACCCAATCTCCGTCGAGGTGCCGCCGGCTACGCAGTACAAAATATCTGGAAGTCGAGATTGGGCTGTGAAGACCGCATCAAGCTATTACTCTGTCAGCCATCCCACGATGAGACATGGTTCGCTTGAGTGGGAGAGTCGATCAAACCTCAGATGGATTTCCCAGATCCAGTGATATTGCATGCACCTCTTGTCGCGCATCACCCCTAGCGGCTATGATACTATTTCTGGCTTCATCTAATGGTCCTTGCCTCCGAGCAAAGATCGTGATATGAGCGCCTGGCTCGGGTCTTAATTGTGCAGGAGATTCATCAGTAGGATACGGTCACTTGCCTCGAGCTGCTAATGCCTTAGATATTTCTCTACCTAGACCACTAGACCCGCCTGCGACAAATACAGTCTGCGAGTACGTCAGACTGTGATGGAACATCAAGCTTTGTAGACTTGAGTCCGAGCTATTTGGCCATATGAAAAGGCTCGCACCTTGCCGTTAAACTGCTGCTTATCCTTCATAATTTCCAATTAAACCCGGATTGGTCCTGGGCAACAAGACAAAATCTAATGGCGGTCTGAAACAAGCATCTTGCTTGAGCTACACAGTCGAAGCCTTTAAATTGCGATGCCACAATGCGTCATGATAGTATACTCCTGCATACTACACTATATATAATTAAACAAGGACATAAGAGTCTTGCCATCATTCGGAATCCGAGAATTTCAGAGGCCTTATTGGCCTTGGCGTCATATTTATCAGCGTCGGGACCGTGGTACCACAGGCAAAACCAATTATAAGTAGGTATAACTCGGTAGATGCGCCGTTTACCTGTGAGAGACTTGTTAGAGGTGCGTTGCGCGAAGATCACTGGTCTGATGGGAGCACCCTAACCCTGACCCTTACCAGCCCTCTCCGAGCTGAGGCGGACTTGCGCCATAAAGTACTTCTACCGGAGTTACAGGCGAGTCTATAACGAGCATTTGGAAGAGCGCCATCACTGCGTCAGATAATCCTTCTATGGTAAGCTATGTAGGCAACCTCCAAGCGTCCAGGAGAGAGCTGTCATGCAATTGAGGTGTTCCTCAATCTAGCTATCAAGAATAGGACGATCGCCTATCAGTCCGTGTGCAACATTGACCACAATCTCGTTGCCGCTTGTTGGGTTCACAGTATTTATATAATGGGCTTAGCTTTAGCAACGATGATATTGACTTCTGATCTCGAGTCTAGTAAGATACTCAAGCTGGCCATCCCAGCACATATTGCGTAGTAATTAGTTTGGAAACCTGATCTTCGCTCAATGTCCACATTAGTAGATGAAGCTAAATGCTCCATTGATGCGTCTGACCGTTCTGTCCATATACATATCGACTATATGTTTGGGTAAGGTATCTATTACTTCTCCTTGCCCATTCGACCATACATCGTTGACGATCTGGGGCTTCGATGGAGTGTATCTCCGAGCTTGAAACCATTTGGCCCCTCTCCAATCACGTACTTGGCCTTTCCTGCATAGTTTCACAAAGTTAACGAACCTTATTCCACAACGCCGCTGTCTTTGAGATGTCCACTTACCCAATCCAAGCGGCGGCACATTGTCGTAGATAGTCTCCCAGGCGCCCTTCGGGGAATGATAGGTCTCGTGCATGACTCCCATGTACGGAAACTTCTTCTTTAAATAGGCATTCTGACCCAGACTGTGGGCAGGGGAAGTTGCGAACTCCTGAAGGCCTTTAAGATCCTTCCAATACGAAATCCAAAAGGTGGTAATGCCTTCAGTGTCCGAAATATCGTATAAAGTTTCCGATCTCCCAAGATCTAAATTGAGGTCGAATTTGTCAAAATAGGATAAGGAATGCAAGCTAGACCATAGCAAGAATGGTCAATATTGCGACTCACAGCTCCATTTTGTTCGATTTTTCTCCGCCTCAACCCACATGTCTTTGAATATTCTGTCAATCTCTGCATTGCCGGGTGCAAGTTTGCCCAGAGGACTGTAGTATATCAGCGAATCCTTGCCAGTCTCGAACACGCCTTGGCGGCGCAATTACTGATACGAACTGGTTGATGCGGGCCCCCAATAAGAACATGACTACACCGTCCGAAGTAGCAGAGACGGTCAACGGATTCTCTGGCTCTGGTAGTGTAGCTGACCATCGTCCAAACACTACATTTGTGAAGGTGCCGGTGAAGATACGACGGCAGTCAATAGACACCCTGGCAACGCGATAGACGAGATAGACAAGCGGGATCAAGTAGCTCAGTTGAGGGTTAAGCCATGATTGACTCAGTAGCTGCAGACTGGCTCCGAAGGCCAGCCATGTCGCGATCGAGAAATCAGTTACCTCTAGCAGATCGCCATAGTCATCCTTGAAGTTCAGATAAAGGGCTCGAAGGGATGCCATGCTGAACCGTGGTGAGTGCTTTGCTGCAAGCAGTTGAATGAAAATGGAACAAGCGTCTCCGGGGACACAGTCACAGAAAGGTTCAGGGTTTGGGGTGACAATGTAGAAGGACAGGACAAAAAAAGAGGTTAAAAAGTGTCTAAGATCGTGTGGGAAGTTAATAAACCTGGCGCAGGAAAGCGACAAATTCAACACCCTGTCAGCATTTAGATGAAGTAGTTCAATCTTCGCTTCGAATCGGAATACAGGATTCCTCGTCGGTGTAAGTGTACAGGACCCGTTGACCTGGTAAGCTTTATCATTCGTTGGGTCTTAATACGGAGTCACCTGTTCTCTTTAGATAGGCAATTTTCCGCGCACATTAGGGGGTGATGCAGGTTTATGGCCCCTATGCCGGCCCTTACCACCGCGCCCCTAAACATATCGTTAGACTGCCCCTGGGGAGGGCGTCTAGCCTCCGAGGCCCTAATTTATTTACCGCATGCCTTTCCCACCAAACTCTCTACTTTGGAGGCACCGAATATTTTACAATAGAGAAATTCAAACATGACCAATAATAAATACGCTGGGAACTCAAGTCGTTACTTCTAGAGACAACCTCCCGTAAGGTCATACTGTGCCACGAAATTAGCCTGCTGCATTGAGTAAAAAGCGCATATGGGGGCTTTCGGAATCCGACCGAAACGCTGTGATACAAACCGAGCGGCAGCATGCAGATGCATACTTTCAATCGCGGAAGACTGGTCAGGCGATACGTCCACCATAACAGCTCACTTTAATCCAGCCCGCTTCTCCTTCTGATCTCGTCTATCTCTCATAAGCCAAACCAGCCTACACAAACATGATATGTCTGGTCAAGCCGAAACAAATGAGCCAAGAAGTCAGCCTGTGAGGCCGGGATCAGATAAGGATGCTGGCGCAAGCACAAAGATATCAAAGAAACCACTCTCCTTCTGGCTTTCCTTTGTCGCCCTCAACATCACAGTGTTCATCGTGTCACTAGATTCCACGGCCCTTGCAGTTGCAGTCCCGGTATGCTCAGATTAAGTTCGCCCAATGAGTAATGCTGACGACCGAGCCGCCATTAGAGAATAACGCAGGACCTCCACGGCACGACGCTCGAAGCCTTCTGGACCAATCTGTCTTTCATTCTGGCTATAGTTGTTACCCAACCTATATATATCACCATATCCGACATCTTGGGACGCAAGATCCCCCTATATGTTGCCTTCCTTCTCTTCTTCGTCGGATCCATCGTCTTCGGTGTCGCCAAAAGCATGCCAGTCTTTGTCATGGGTCGCATTCTACAGGGTCTTGGGGGAGGTGGATTGGATGTGTTGAGTGAGATCATCCTCGCTGACATCACAAGCTTGAAAGAGCGTCCACTATATCTTGGCTTGTACGCCCTTCCCATGGCTGGAGGCGGCGTCTGCGGACCAATCATAGGGGCGGCGTTCAGTGAATTCGTGGACTGGAGATGGATTGGTTGGATAAACCTACCCATCATCGCTATAGGAGTTGTGTTAGCTTTCTTCTTTCTTCACTTGCGTCATATGGATTCGACATTCCGCTCTAAGCTCCGCCGTCTGGACTGGAATGGTATGCTTTTGTTTACGATCGGCAGCACCACGTTCGCGTTACCCCTAAGTTGGGGGGGTACCATGTACCCCTGGTCGTCTTGGAAGACTATTCTTCCGTTGATGATTGGTGCGATCTTCCTGGTTGGGTTTGGTATATATGAGTCCAAACCTGCAGAGCCAGTTTTTCCATACCGAGTTTTCCGCAACAGAACGGCAGTGGCAACCCTTATCGGATCAGCGGCTCATGGCGCGATTCTTTACAGTATTATGCTGTACGCACCACTCTTCTTCCAGGCAGTAATGCTAGAGACCCCCTTCAGATCAGGGGTATCCGTGCTGCCCACCAGCGCGTGCACTGTCGCATTCAGCATTATTGGCGTAATCACGGTCGAAATAGTCCGTCGGTATCGATGGGGAATTATAGCAAGTTCGCTATGTATGACATTAGGCGTTGGCTTGTGGGCATTATGGCGAAACTCATCGTCCAAAGTTCTCCTATACGGCTTCCAAGTCATTGCATCTATAGGCGTTGGCACGCTGTTCACAATCCTGACCATCCCGATGACAGCTAGTGTACAGCAGGTGGATGACATGGGCATCGCGGCAGGAATACTTGTCTCTTTTCGTCTGTTTGGTGCCCTGGTGGGTCTCGCAACCTGCTCCTCTGTATTTAGTAATGTTTTCGAGCAACATATCACTGCTATCGGCACGCTGCCACCGTCCATAGAAATCCTGAAGGACGTCCGCGAGGCTATCGGTTTTGTCCCCGCATTAAGAACGCTCGATGTGCCGCCGAGCATTCTAAAGCTAGTTATTGAGGCTTATAGGGCGTCGATTATGGCCGTTTTTTTGGTGCTGGCTGCTATTGGAGCTGTTGGACTCATTGCGTCCCTGTTTATAAGGGAACTTACCATTGAAAAGGAGGCTTTAGGGAGGCAACAATTTGAGAAATCTTCGTGATATAGTGTGGAGACATTCACGTCGTAGGCTGAAGACTACAATGGAGCCTTTTTCCAGAATGGTGCTTCTGGTTATGTTGCGTTTCCCCAATGGGATGGATGGCAGGCATATCCACGGATGGTGCGAGCTTCCATAGCATCCTGTAATGCATCTCATCACCAGGTTTTACCAGGAACGGCGAGGCTTATCCATAGATGATCAGGGATCTCCATTGATGTTGGCGTTATCCATCGCTAGCCCGAATAGCCCTAACCCTCTAACATTTCACCACCTACCCTCATCGCCCTAGCTTTACTTGGGGAAGACCTGCGCATAGAGCGATACTATTATGGTGGAGGACTGCTAATGAGGTGGTATTATAGGCGTCTCGTAAGCTGTTTTCTCTAGCTTCTTTGACTTCCTTACCTCACCACCACGCCCAATCATAAATATAAAAGCTGTCACAAGTTCACTTGCTCTAAAACAATCTGTTAGCCCATCATCTTACCATCAAGCTATCTAACTCTACAGCAGCTATAATCACTCAACGAGCTCAGACTTTTCCCTCTCAGGCTGGTAATAGAGTTTCTGACTCATTATCCGTCACTCCATTTAAGCTTTTTAACACAACAGCTCCTGGAGCCTTTACACTACCCGATAAGTATGTATCAGAAAACTTAGAAAGGCCATCATCGGCGAGATAGTAAACACCATTAAAATTGGGGAAGAGACAGCGATGAAGGGTTTAGTAGAGCTAGGATAGTTGCAGTAATTTAATAGTCAAGCCAGTATAGAGTTTACCAAGTCTATTCATAGCTATCCCTTCTATTCACGGACGTCACTGCCATCATGGATAAGCCTCGCCATTCATGGTAAGACTTGGTAATGAAATATATGATGCATTCCATTGGTAGACCCATTCTATCCATGGAAGGCAGACATCCATGGATGGCAGGATCCATGGGTGGAATGCAACATATATTGCAGGATCTTATGGGTGTTCCTGCCATCCATGGAAATGCCTGGCATCAATTGAGGCCATTCCCTCCACGAATGCCAGAATCCGCTTGTGGAATGCAACAGTTACAGCTCTATAGATACCCCAGTCATAATGATATATTCAGAACGTCCATCAAGACTGTGAGGCTTTAGGTCTAGATCGACCAACATTCTCATCTCCCATTATAGCGTATACCTCACGCGCAGCCTTAGGGATTCTGTTCCCATTCCCAACGCATTTCTCGATTTCAATCATTTCCTGTGCCCAATCACAGATAGCACTGACCAACCCTTCTACTTGGTCCTCGGTGTTGTTAGCGTGAAACGCCACTCTGACTCTGCTCTGGCCTTTTGGAACTGTCGGGTACTCTATCGGGAAGGCACAAAATTTGGAAAACTGCAAGTGAAAGACAAGCCAATAGCTGTATCTTTGGCGTGTCCAGATGGGGACAATATGGGTTAGAAAGGGTTGTTCTTCCCAGTCTTCTCTGAGAGGAACAGAAAGGATACCGCGTTTCGTAGCTTCCTCCCAGATGGCGTTCGAATTGATCGTTTTGTACAAGTGCCTGACGAGACGTTGGACGTTCTCTTGGGCCTAGACAGAAGTTGGTTATTGAGGATTCAAGGCTAAACAAGCATGGTAGGGAGCATTTGCTCGAGATAAAACTACTTACTGGTTTTGTCTGACCACTTTTCAATAGATTATATCCTGCGCGAACTGCTGCAACGACCGAAAACGCCGGTGCGGTGGTGTAAATGACAGGGCGTGCAAGGTTCACTAAAGCCCTCTTGATCGTCTTATTGCCCAATATGATAGCTATAACATAATTAACGTCATTGAACCTGGCGAGAGTCTCATGATTACCTCCAGATGCTGACAATGCCTTGCCGAATGTGTGCAATCTAATCGCTACCTCTCGCTCAAGGCCAAGCTCGCAGACCAACCCTGCGCCCTTCGGACCGACAACACCTGTGCTGTGTGCTTCATCTATAAGGAATTGCACATTACCACCCGGGAAAATGTCTTTGGAGGCTGTGATGAGCTCCCTCAACGGGCAGATATCGCCGTCCATGCTGTAAAAGGACTCGACTGCTACAATGACACATCTTTTCCCTTGCCTAATCAATGACTGAGAGTCGTAGACAGATACCAGTGCGTCTCGGAAAGATTCAGTATCGTTATGGCGGAACGGGACTCTAGTAACAGCCTGGCTGTTCTGCATCCCGTCATGAGTACTTGCATGGACCAATTCATCATAAATGATAGCATCGCCTGATCGTGGTATTGCCGCAAATATCGCTAGGTTGGCCTCGAAACCTGACCCGAGGATGAGACCTGCTTCTGCTCCATGGAATCGTGCAATCTCATCCTCAACTGTCTCGAGGTACGCGTAATTGCCGTCCATTACTCGAGAACTGCCAGCGCCGGGTGGGATATCGGGATGGCGATCCAGCTCCTGCATGAATTCCTTGCGCAGAGCTCCGCTGGCTCCCAGAGAAAGAGTATCGTTCGAGCTGAAATCGATAGCATCGCCGTCTTTCCAGATGTTGCTCTTGATAGTGTACAGTCCGTGATCTCGCCTTCTGACATCAAGCGCTTCTTCAAGATTGCGATAGAATGCCGGAGCACTCTTCATTGCGGGTGCCTTCAATTTTTGAGCTTTCATCCATTCTGCCATCATAGAAGTCGACATCACGAGGGATCAATGACTTCGTAAGCTCGCAGCCTGGAATCGGACCTTGGAATGTCCGGCCCACTACCTACATAATTATATTTGGGAAGTACATCCTTGAGTGGCTTGAGTAATATCCAAGTTTTCCTTGAATTTTGCTAGGCAGTAACGGTAGACAACGTAAAGAATGTGGCAGTTGAGAGACACTCTACAGTGCCATGCCATGCAAATCAAGGGTTTTCGCGTTATTCTCCGAAGTACATGTTCTCATCCGCTTAAAGCTACTGCAAAAGAGTCTCGGACTCCGAACCACGCCACCTTAATACTTCCGAATTAGAGCGTGGTGTTGCTTATTTACCGATTTATACACTCCGTTAAGTGTTTCTTGAGGTATCGGCTTTCCTTGATGCGTGATAGCATGACAGATTGCATGTCTGAGTTTGAGATATTGTGCGACTATTGACCGTGACATTGACCCAGAGACCATGCGATCTCAGCCACCTCAATCTGTCATGACTCTTGGCAGTGGCTATTTTCCAGAGAGAAAGATAACCAGTACAGACAGTATGCTCGGGTCGAGGCACAAATACATGTCCAATTGGTAAATGATTGAATCCTTTTGCAAATCGACTAATCTACTTGCAAGTGGATCTTCTATTGCTAAATAGGCTGAATTTAGGCTCTAAGGCCTAATGCCGCTTTAAAGAGTTGTATATCACCGATATATCATTATCATTGGTATTGCCCAAGTAGTGGAAGCTATCATGAATGAATAGTGGCATTGATGGCAGTATTAATAATGACGTTGATGGCGACGTTGATGGCGATGTTGATGGCGATGTTGATGGCGATGTTGATGGCGATGTTGATGGCAATGTTGATAAGTTTTCTGTAGCAAGATGTTGAGGTGTGATATGGATGACTGAGTCTGCATAGTCTGACTAGCTAAAACTATAGAAATGGGCTGCTAATATACACAATGGGATCAACACCTTGAGTGGCAAGCAACAGGGGTAGAAGACCCTAGAAGGGTGACGCTAGCATGCTGATAAGTCCAACAATTTTAGACCAACGAGATTGGTTGGATTTAAGCGGCGAGGAGGGTATCCTGATAAAAATTTATAGTTCTCATATATGCTAGTTAATTTACAAATGCCAGTCAGTCCATATGTATAGACAATTGTTTTACAAGTGGACTAAGTCCATTTATAAATGCTAATTGACTGAAAGTATATACCTAGGTAGGTATTGGGGACTAGTATGGACTTTGTCGGCAGCGCTAGTGACAGTAAGCCATACTCTATTCGAGGGATAAATTTCAAGAATTCGCAAATTCCACCCTCTCTATCCATGCATCAATTGGTCCATTTATAAATGGTCTAGTCTATTCATAAAAAGGCCCTCTATCTATGAGTTGACCATTTATCTATAGATAGACGGAAATCATGCCTAGACTGTATACTGCTGTCACTATAGAATATTTGCCCTACCACCATTCCATCACCACCCCACCTGGTGCCACTGTTATCTATCATCACCTTTACTGCTACCAATAGCATCAACATATCTCGGAGATGGTGGTGGATAACAGCGGTGATGAAATCAATGATAACGGGGTGGCAAATGATGATGATGATGTTGTCGGCGGCAGCGGTATCTTGTAGCGATGGTTGCGAGCATTTCAACTATCCAAGAGCAATAGAGAGCAGTAATAGTTGGATGGAATAGTTGATTTACAAAATGCATAGGATCAGTCCATCTATGACTCCGACTAGTTGATTTACGAATAGACGGAGTGTAGCTATCGACTAGAGTAGGCCAAACGCACGACTCCCTGTTGCTCTAGTATTCTAAGACAACACCCGCAGTTACAGGACCATCGAGTACACATCCTGGACCACAATCACTCTGGCTTCAGCGTTAACAGCAAATCCATGCGTAATCTGGTCTTCCCGTTACCACGGCCAACAACAGCCACCTCTTCGAGATGTTCTTGCCCAAATCATCCGTTGAGAACTATGCTGCCCGCAATCTTTACGACGCAAACAAACTGATTGAGCTAGCTGGGACCTAATTGAACAATCATGGTAGCATCAGCAACAATACGCGATCACGTCGGCTTCCACAGCATTGCCTTTCCTACATATCGAATAAATCTTCAATGTGGCCTTCACAATGACAGCTGATGCTTAAAATTTGGACAAAGCTGTGCACACAAGGTCCTGAAGCTTCATTTCATCTTACCCCGAATTTTGCTCTTCAGTCGATATATCCTCTATAGATCCGTCCAGCCCCACTGGTACTCTGGACGTCCCGCGTTCCGCTAAGGCGGCTTTTGCCAGACCCTCCGCTGCATGTCGCCCAAGTGCTTCTAGAGTCCCCATGCCGAGCATTTCAAGCACGCTTATATCAAAACCAAAAGCTTGCTTCCACCAAGTCCGAAGCTCGATTCCCACCAAGGAATCCATACCCAGGTCTAAGAGCGATAAGGAGGTGTTCAGGTCCTCTTCAGGTTTCAAAAGGAGAGCAAATAACCTCTTGCCTATCTCGCTTGCGAAGAAAGCCGTCGTTTCATTGGTCTTCAGAATGGAGATGTCATCAGCCCTCGCGCTGGCAATATATGATTTGAGGCTCATGCTAGATTCTGCTGTGTCGCAGTTGTCGCCAGGCGTGTTGTGATATATAGCCATGCGGCGGTCTCTCCTCCATAAAGCTCGATTGGCGGGACTATTAAGAGAGACGGTTGAGCCGAGTCCGAGAACGAAGCTGCTACGATCTACGAAGCGTGAGCTATCATACCTGCGTACATGCTCCCTTGTTTGTTTTTGGGTCATAGCTATCACCAAGGCATCAAGTACTTCCTGCTCCTTCAGTGCCTTGAATCCCGTTGCGGCCATCTTCTGCATCAAGTCTCGGTCTTGGGATATGTATCCCACGTCCGACACAGCGCCAATGTCGATCGCAGAGGCAGGTAGGCCGAGGTTTGTGCGATATTGGACAAAAGCATCCAGGAAAGTGTTTGCGCTTGCATAATTGGCTTGACCTGGTTGTCCAATTACACCGGACAGGGAGCTGAACAGCACAAAAAAATCGAGATCTATGCCTGCGGATACGGTGGCATTGTGGAGGTTCCAGGTTCCTTTCACCTTTGGCAAAGTGACAGCACGCCATTGGTCTAGCTCCATCCTGGAGAAACCTTCATCGCGCAGGACCATTGACATCTGTAATATTCCTTTGAGAGGGTGTGTTGCTCCTTTAATAGCTCTCCTCACATCCTCGGGGCTCGTAACGCTTCCCTGGACAATTTGAACCTTGCAACCCATACTGTCAAGCTCAAGAATGAATAGCTCATCAGAAGGACCCAAGCCGGCATTCCGAGACAAGTATATCAAATGGCGCGCTCCGTGCTCAACCATCCATGTCGAGACTGCGCGACCCAGCCCTCCAAGGCCACCAACAAGCAGATATGAAGCAGAATCTGACAATGACAAGGTGTTAGGTCGATCTAAGATGACTCTGTCAAGATTCGTGCTTTCTGGGGACTCGCGTAAAGACAGACAAATTCTGCCGATGTGATGACCTGGCTGCATGTGCTTGAACGCGTTGTAGGGTGACACGGCATCGAAAACCTCTACGGGATGGATGGATGCGATACGGCCTTCCTCAAAGTGCTCCATAGTTGAGTCCAGCAGTCTATAGCCTGGTCAATTGGTCGTCTTATTCCTTTGGTGAGGAAGGTAAAGAACATACCTTTTCATCATGGAGGGTTTCTTGCGAAATGCATCTGCGTCAACGCAGCAATAACTGCGGTTTGCAAGGAAGACGTTCATGTCGAGTTTGCCGAAGCCTGCGAGATCTCTCTTTCCAATCTCAACCATCTTGCCAAATGGAGCGACACAGCGCCAGGTAGCGTGTAAAAGCTCTCCGGAAAGTGAGTTTAGCACCAAATTGACGCCGTTACCCTTTGTTTCGCGCATTATGCCTTCCACGAAAGAATCGTCTCTAGAATTGAATATCCTACCCCTTGGAATATTGAACGTGGTCAGCAGGTACTGCACTTTTTGTTCGGTACCAACGGTTGCGTATATCTCTGCCTCTATCATTCGGGCGAGCTGAATCGCTGCAAGGCCTACTCCGCCACATGCACTATGGATGAGTACAGACTAGGTTTGGTTAGAATAGAACCTGCAGCAGCGGTGAATATATCAAGAGAATTGCACACCTGTCCTTTCATAAGGCCCCCGACATCCATCAAAGAGTACATTGCAGTTATGTATGGGAAGAACATTGTCGAGGCCTCGTTGAAACTCAAGTTGTCTGGTATCTTCACGCACAGTACCTCCAACGTAGTAACGGTCGTTGCGAACATATTGTGCTCGACTACAGCTACACGGTCGCCTATGCGCAGAGTTCTGACTTGGGATCCAATTCTGCGGACGACGCCCGCCCCTTCAAGACCGAAAACACGACCCTGAGGAAGTTGAACAATATTCATGGCAATCAAAACATCCTGGCAACCTTGTTAGCCCTTCGGCATTCTTCGGAAATAGAGAGAGAGCAGCGATTCACTCTGAAGTTTAAGCCAACCGCGTACACGTCAACCTCTACTTCATCCGGCTGCAATGCCTGCAGAGCCGGCTTTCGCGCCCAGTGCAATGTGGTTGGACGCCCTGGAACACTCATATCTAGCATTGCTGTGTCACTGGTTTCTGACGTCAAGAGGTCGTCAGATAATGCGAAAGGGTAAAATCTACCGACGTTGATAACCCCATCACAGATACAGTATTCGAAGTCAGGCTTAAGTAAATCATTGTTGTCCCGCTTTTGGAATTTCCCGAAAACCTGGATCAATTGACTAGCCGATGAATCGATATCGTCGACCTCGCACGTGGCGAAGTCGATCAACAACTCGGAACGCAGTGTCCGAGCGGTTCCAATGATTTGCGCAAATCGAGGATCTTGGCAATGCATTTGAGAAAGCCGCGTAACCCAAAACACTCCCGAAGTACCTAAACTGTGGAGGAAGCTTTTGAACAAATTGAACATGACAGAGTCGATGTTCTCAAAGAATGGTCCATCTCTGTCCAAGAGAGCAATAACGTCCTGACCAGGTGGAGGAGGATCGTGAATTGTGCAAATAATGACTTCATATCCCTTGTCCTCCAGCTCCTGCAGGATAGGACCCAGGTCCATTGTTGCCTTTTGACAGAGAAGACTAACGCGCCTTGAGGCCGTATGATTGATTAAAGGTCGAGCGATCATGACGCCATTCAGTTGTGCAGGTTTTGGTATTGTGACATCTACGCTTTCGTATCCTGCGCTTACCAGCTCATTCTGCCACCTTCTTGTATCAACATACGGCTCATCAAGCCTGCCGTCTTCGACTCCACACCACCACCGTGGATGAGTGCCGAAAATATAATTAATCCACTTCGCAGTTGGACAGAGCTCCTGTAACAACAAACGGCCATTTGGGCGGAGAAGCTTCCTAATATTCCTCAAACATATACCAATGCTTCGATTAGTATGGATAGCATTGCTTGAAATCACGAGGTCATACTGGTGGTCTTCGAAACCCTGCTCTGACGGGTCTTCGTTTATGTCCAACGTAGCGTATTCGAGGTTTGAGAAGTTTGTCTGGTTCTCTTGTCCAGATATGTAGCCTCTGGAAGTGAAGGTGTACTTTGAGTAGGAGGTCCGTCCACTCCGTAGTGTCAAACTCTCCAGAAAGCTACTTGCCGGAGAGCGTCTCCAAGAACCAATTTCCAGAACTCGTAGATTGGGCTTGCAGTGGGCCAACTTCTGGATAAAAACCGATGTGTTGCAATTATCTCTGAATTCATAGAGCCCCGAAATCGTCTCGCTGCTCAGTAAATCCTCCCATGAAGAAACATAGCTTGAAAATATGGCGCCAATATTGGCACAGACTTCTCGAAGCGCGACCGCAGCGGAATATGCTGGGGTCTGAGCGAGGCCTTGGACCAAGCCATTGATTTCGCCGGAAATCGCTTCATTGTCGAAATCGCTGAACGATGATATATCCAGCAACTTGACTCGGTCATTAATCCATTGACGGAACCTTTGCAAATGAGTACTTTCCGACTTCAATCCCGCCAGATCTCTTTGTGAATAGATCAAACACAAATGGCTTATTTTTTCCAGAGAAGCTGTATACAGAGAGTGGTCAATGGACGGCTTGACGAGCTCTTTGAGGTTCAAGAAATCTATATCTGGACCCCATTCTTGACGAGCGCCCCCATGCGTGTCACTCGCTTCTGCGGCATCTGATTTATCGACAGCTGAAAGTTTCAACCCCAAGATGCTTAGGACAGCAAATCCGTCAGCAATGCCTTGAGCATCAGCGACCACAGAGCCGGCTGAGAATTTACTCATTGCACCCACGATGAAGTCTGAGGAGCTGCGACCGACACTGAAAAAGTCGCAGCTCGTTGGAAGCCGGGTCTTAAATTTGCGAGCTTCTCCGTTGGTGAAAGCAATGCCTATTAACTGGAGGGCGCTATCGATGACTGTAGGATGAATGTGGTATTTGTCTGCTTCGCCATACCTATTGTTGAGCAACTTTCCCGTTGCCTGCTGAGTTGTGGTGCTAGCCGAAATGTCTCCCAGATTGCGGAACGCTGGACCTAGATCTAGTCCAGCTCGTCTGAGGGTATCGAACCACTTTCGCGTTTCAATCTTACGGGGCAATGCCTCCGGCATTTGTAACGGCTCCCAACGCTCGGACTGCGCCGTGGCTTCACCTGTGCAGTGCTTGGTCCAGGTATGTCCGTTATAAGAAGCAATAGTAAATTCCCACCATTTACTATTCAGCGTATCTGTTAAGCGATGCGGACGAAGAGTTGTGATCATTTCGATTGGCTTTTCTTCAGGTACTATAAGCGCTGTGCTTATAATAACATGACGGAGTTGAAATGTCTCATCTATTCCAGTCACCTGTCGGACAGCTTCGCCAGCAATTGCTATATATCCAGCAAAAGGAAACACAATATCATCTTCGACCTTGTGATCACGAACCCACGGTGCAACGTTAAGGTGAAAGAGGTTCCTCCAAGAAGGCTCGAGGTCAGTGCTCTCTACTGTTCTCGCTCCTAGAAGATCGTGATGAGGATATTGTCGTAATCGATAATCTTTGCTTAGTCGACTCTCATACCAGTAGCTCTCCTCGTGATCCCAAGGATATGGAGGCAGACTGGAAAGGCATGAGCCCGTGGGTATCAAGGCCTTCAGATCGATTGGTACTTGAACGGTATATAGTCGTCCAATCGCGGAAAGCAGCGATTCAACGCCGCTGTGATTTCTGATCAGAGCTGAGGTATAAGGAACACTACCTGACTGCTCCGTAAAAATTTGCCTTAAAGGCCCGGCAAGTGCGGAGTGAGGCCCGATTTCAAGAAACATTGGATTAATCCCGATAGGATGCTGAAGGATGCTCGAGATTGCGGCGCTAAACAAGACGGGAGATTCCATGTTCCGTTTCCAATAGCCTGGACCGAGCTTAGTTGACTTATCTAGGAGGCTGCCGATGACACTAGAAAAGAACAACTTCTCCGGTTCTTTCTCGTTCATCTTTCCTGCGAGTAAAGACTGGTATTTCTCTCCAATATCAGTCATGTGAAATGAGTGGTACGCTTTATCAACTTGCAGTTTTCGTGCCATCACGTCTGGTCGCGACTTAAGAACGTTCGCAACAACAGCCTCCACCCCATTGACATCTCCCGAAATTGTCACATTCTGGTGGGAATTGTCGCAAGCGAGGTTAACGTTTGCAACAAGGTACTTCTCAGCCTCTTTCCAACCCATACCTATCGCTGCCATAGCGCCTGACCTCTTCTGAAGATTTGTCACGGCTCCACGATGTAGGGCACTTATGATTGCATCTTCTGCTGTGAGTGCACCAGCTGCATAAGCCCCCGCGATTTCACCACTAGAGTGACCAACGACAGCATCAGGTCGTATTCCTAGAGCTGCGAATGTATCGACCAGCGCAATCTGAATCGCTGTACATAATGGTTGGGAAAACTCCGCAGCGTGAACACGACTTTGCTTGCCTGGTTTGCGAAGTTCTGCTTCGATTGTCCAGTGCGGGGCGTGATTCAATATTCCTTGCAAGTATCCATCTAGGCGTCGGATACTGTTCAAAAAATTTGGGTTGGAATCAATCAAGTCTAGTCCCATCTGAGGCCATTGTGCACCTTGACCAGTGAAGACCATTATCACGGCAGGTGGTCTTGCTGGTTTCGTCTGTGGAGATGTAGTCCCAATACTACCTTTCCTCGCGATAGCGAAGGTCCTATAGGGCAGATGCTCTCTTTTGTTCGCCAGTGTATAGGCGAGGTCCTTGAGAGTCTCCGGCATCCTTTCAATGAAGTCTCGGTAGTTGTCCGCCATTCTATTGAGAGCTTTTTCGGAGTTTGCTGAGAACAGGAGTAGTTGCGGCTTATCACCCACTTCTTTCGAAACAGTTGATTCGTGGAAGTTGGCAGCAGAGTCGATAACTGCATGTGCATTGGTACCACCCACGCCAAATGAGTTGACACTTGCTCTCTCCAATCGACCATGTGGACAAGGAGTTGGCTTAGTAGGAACAGTCAATTTCGCGGTTTTAAATGGTATGGCCGGGTTGGGATGCGAGAACTTGATATTGGGCGGAATAATGCTGTTTTCAAGAATAAGGACTGTTTTTATTACCGATAAGAGCCCAGAAGCACCCTCTGTGTGTCCGAAATTAGGTTTGATGGATCCAATGTACACGCCTGATCCTCCAAACACCTGTCCAACTGCACTAGCCTCAATAGGGTCACCAACGGGCGTTCCAGTACCATGGCATTCCACGAATCCTGTCTCCGAGAAATCTGTAATACCTGCTACCTGATATGCCCTTCTCATCAATGCCTCCTGGGCTTTTGCGCTTGGGACGGTCATCCCAGGTGTCTTGCCGTTATGGTTGGTTGCTGTTCCTCTGATTACCGCTCGTATCGGGTTACCATCTCTTAGTGCATCATCGAGCCTTTTTATATAGATAGCCGCAATTGCTTCACCACGAGCGTAACCGTTAGCATCAGCTGAGAATGTTTTACAGGAACCGTCCTTGGAAAGGACGTTCTGCTCTGTCATACTCATTGTTGCGCCTGGGGTCAATATCAGATTTGCGCCGCCAACAACGGCAGAGTTGCATTCGCCACCTGAAATAGCCACGCACGCTTCATGCAGGGCCACAAGCGAGGCTGAACAAGCCGTCCGCGTTGTCATACTGCATCAGTTAGGATCGATAAATATCATATAAAGAGTGTAAACAAACCTTGGCCCCTGCAGATCCATCTCATAGGAGACACGGTTAGATAGTGCAAAATCACCGAAGCCTGTATAACGATACGGACCCCAGTTCTGGCTCTCTTTCGCAAACATCTCGCACCAATCCTCGCCGAGGCTACCCATATAGCAACCTATCCGCTTTCCCCTCCAAGCCATCTCACCAGCGTCTTCGAAACACTCCCTCGTAGCCTCTAGCATGAGCCTCTGTTGCGGATCTGTTCGCTCTACTTCCATCCGAGGCATGCTGAAGAATGATGTATCTAGAGCCCCGAGGTCCTCGTCCAGAAAGTAGCCATACTCAGTGATTACAGTCCCATGCTTTCCAGCAGGATCATGGAAGGCTGCCACATTATATCGAGAGCTTGGAATTCGACCACGTGCATCACTTCCCGCAAGTAAGAATTTCCACAATTCTTGAGGCGTCTTCAACCCAGCTGGGAGACGAAGTGACATGCCACATATGGCGATAGGGTTTTGCGTGTGGCACTGAACGTTGTTGAAGGCCTTGTCATCATCGAAGGATTCCTTTGTATACTTGTGGGACTCTGTTGAACTATTGGAGTCTGTCTGACCGTTGATTTTTTCTCCGTCAATAGAGTGGCCATTCCTATATTTGCGAGCTGTTGTCGAACCATTCAAGGCAGCCTGATCATGGATGCTCGACCCATTCCCGGGAAAGTAGTTGTTCATATTTCTGCTGAAGAGCGCCGAGTCACTAGACATAGGATGACTGTTAACGCGCGGATTCACCTCGGGAAGGTGAGCACTGGTGATTCTGTCCTGTCCAATGACTGATTTGGGGATACTCATGCTCTGAATATGCAAGACGTTCGCTTGGCTTAGAACAGTCGACTCCGAAGAATTAGGTTCCAACATCAGCCGAAGTGATGTAACGACGGCTTGAGGTGTAAAGTAAAATTACAGACTGTAAAGGCAAAGCTTATGTGATCAAAAACGCGAGTTTCCCAAAGGCCAGAGCGATATGATTGATATGAATTGGTTAGCATTTGACCCTATTATCTGGTTCATTGATGCGATAACAACCGACCTGCGCAAAAATCGGTAGCCGATTCGTGCATAGGCAGAAGAATTACTTTAGATATCAAACTCACGGAAGAACTTGAGGCTATGTATGGATAGAGTAGCTTGTCCGACTTCGACAGGAGCTTTTCGCCTTACTTTGCAAATGATGAACATGTTTTTGCATCAGCACGCTCTTCAGTCAGCATGATCATGTCAATATTGGCCAACTATTCGCGTGGATCTGTCGACGCAATGTGCTGGCCAGAATGGCATCACTCTATCCCACGTGCTTTGCGAAGATGCTGCGCGCCTCTATGTAGAATACCATAATCCTTTATCAAGTCAAATAAGCACATGACATCTATCTTCGGGCAAATATCCAGATATGTTTGGCAAACACCTATGATGCATAAGAGGTACTAAGCGACTTCGGTCGATGTTGCGTTGGTTGGAACCAGTCCCACCAGAGTTTCTTTGCGCCACCAATCTTTGAACCACCCGTTTTTCACCAACGACCACTATTACTATCAGCGAGATTTGATAGGAGCCTGCTATAGGCGCACCTTCCTAAGACAGCGAGCTCGAATCTGAAAGATGATCGCGTACTATTAATTCTGCGCAATCCACCGGATTGGTTGTTGGAGCCTTTCCCTACGACTTCTGTTGTCTATCTACAATAGTCAGAGACTACTGCGAATTTCACCGAAATCTCCAAGATATGGGGTGAGCATACAATGATCAAAGATACATTGCATGACGGAGGCAGTACTGTGCATGGAGGGGCACGGCATTCCCTGGCCTGCATAAGTCGCCCCCCCTTTCATACATGCCCTACCTATGAAGTTTCGGACTCCGATTCATTTACATCTCCACCTTTGCTCGACCGTTGTCACAACCACGTGGGTTGAAGCATTCTCTCATCAGAATCGAACCTCTTTTGCTTGACTTTTCATTTCTTGATTGTTTTATTGCAGGCAAGACACGTCCCGCAATTTCTCCCATTGCTGGTCTGCTAGCGCCGAGGTGATTCCAATCGCCATGCCAGACCCCCTCCAGCTACCTGCCTTGGATACGCCGCCAGGTGTTGTATCTTTCTTTCCGACAACACATTCGGATGACCAAGCTTGGTATTATGTCTGCGCAACTCTTTGCGCAGTGGTTCCCGGTAGTCTCGTGCTTCTGCGCTTGTATACCAAGTTGCGCATCGTCCGCAAAGTGGATGTGACCGACGGTTCGATAGCTCCTTCAAGGCTTGTCGCGCTGTTTCTGATGAATATATAGGTCTTGCCGTGTCATCCTTTGTGAGCTACGTCTGAAGCAAACAACTTCCTGCAAGTTTCCTAACAAGTCGAACAGCTCTTTCTGATTGCGCTGCTCATCTGTGGACGACTATGTCTTGCCGAAGGAGCAGGTGTGCATCAATGGAATCTACCAATGCACAACTACATCGGAGTCCTCTATGTACTCCTTTCTTTCGCCAATCTTCCCTGATCGTGACTGATCATCAGACAGTGGCTCAACATCGTTGAGATCGTCTATGCCCCTACCATTTTCTTAGTTAAGACAGCTATTCTGTTGCAATACCTCCGCTTGTTTGCCCCCCGAAAGACCGTCAATCCGTTCATGTGGTATAGTGCCAGGATCATCATTGTTGTCACAGCCATATACTACACTATCAGCACTTTCATTTCCATCTTCGCTTGTTCTCCACGAGAAGCGATTTGGGATCCGCTCATAACCGATGCCCGATGCCTCGACAATGACACGGTCGTTTTCATCACTTGTTTATTTAATATCATTTCTGATATAACCATCCTAATGCTTCCAGCAAGGGCCGTCTGGAAGTTGCAGATCCCTATCAGGAGGAAAGTCGGAATCGTGCTTCTCTTTTCCATTGGCTTATTGTAAGTATCAATAGTCTCACAAATCTTGAGGGTCACCAAATCAAAATCAAATGCACGAACTAATGGATTTGGCTGTAGTGCATGCATCGCTAACGCGATGATAATGTTCTACGTCAGCCGCGTTGGAGGAGCAAATGCCGACATATCGTACAATACCGCCTGGCAGGGTTTATGGGCGTTTGCGGAAATCAGTTTCGGGATCATCGTGACATGCACGCTCTTGTTGCCCAAGTTCCTCGAGGCCAAAGGGGCAAAGTTGCGAGGTGTCTTTTCATCTCTCACGCGACCTTTCGGGTCATTCGGGTCTGGTGGATCTTTCGGTATCCTTATGCGATCGAGTAAGGACAAAGCTGGCTCTCGTGAAGCAACCTTTGATAGAGCTGTTATGGTAGGGCGCGCAGAGAGCGAAACGTCTTCTACCAATCGTGATCAGGATATAGAAATGTATCCCTCGTATGAGGGTGTCCATAATCCAGTGGAATACCCAAGCAAAGTCGCGGATCCAACAAATCGATTCTGACTCCTATATCAGCTACATAGCCCCGCATCAACAATCGTATATCCTCACGAACCCAGGAATATTACCAAAGTATCAGGAATACTACGTTTTCAGACTTGGATGACTGACTTACATTCGTCACTTTGACCTATTCTAGTAGCGGTGCGTCCAAGGAACTCTCTGCTGACGAGTTGGCCACATCCTGGCTGTTAGAGACCGGACTGGGGCTGAGCATTACTGCTTCAAAGATAAGGAATAGGATTCGAGTACGGAGAATGGATCGATGAAAAGATGGGTTGCAATATAATGGATCATTCTTGGAATATACAGAGATCAACACTAAGTCTTAATTTGCGCTGATGATCTTGGCATGCCAGGCTTTCAGCCCTACAAGCCCACCCCTAAGAAAGGTAGACAACTGCCGGTCGGGCATAGCAAATAGCGTGCCGTCGAGCCGCAAAAATTCCATGTATAAGGCCTATAGCGTCCGACCTCCCCAAAAGGGATTGCTAACATATTAATATCTAAGGCCTGTAGGTTCCTCTAAGTCTCCGGCACGCTCTAGTCGTCTGATATCTAGTTAGGGTTAGGGTTTGCTCAGGATGGTTAGCGCAAATCAAGGCCTTTGGTGTCGGTCTCTGTAGAGTGAGAATGGGCTGAATCTTGGCGTATAAATGAGGCTAGCCGCCATCGCTATCGGCATCGGCACCTTTAGATCCGATGACCCTTTTCGGTAGTCATTCTTGTCATGTAGGGAACCTCTTCTGTCCTGATCACAGAATATATTCTTTGATCATATGCAATCAAGCGTATAAAACCGTTATGGCTCGCTGTATCTCTAACTAGAACGCCGGGAAAATGCATGCCATACGATCTGATAATAACATTGTGTTTCCGCTATACAATTCGTTCCCCTTTTTCTCTCTTCAACCTCGTAGGCCGTCGATATGTCATACCAACCTCTTGAGGAAGAGAACGAGGTGCACCACTCGCCCACGTTCAGCCAACTTCAGTCCAGTAAAAGTACTTTGGACTCACGACGGCCTAAATATGGTTTCCACCCTCAAAGGCTGCACACCCTCATCTCCGTCGCCGCTGGCACGGTAATGTGTCTTTTCGGTTATGAGCAAGGCGTTTTTGGCGGAATCATCGTTGGTCAAGAATTCCAAGAGTACTTCAATCACCCATCGCCATCTTTGACGGGTTTCGTGACAAGCATCTACGATCTAGGCTGCTTCGCGGGCGCCTTACTTACCCTTGTGGTTGGGGAATGGCTCGGTCGGAAGCGCATGCTTATCATCTTCACTATCATCATGACGTCTGGAATACTGCTTCAGACTGGTGCACATTCTATGAACCATCTTCTATGGGGTCGTTTCATTGCTGGGATAGGGAATGGCGGTAACACTGCCACAGCGCCTGTTTGGCATGTCGAAACTTCGCTTGATCATGCTAAAGGTAAGGCTGTGGTCAAAGAGATGGTTGTAAATGTTTTTGGATTCGTGGTGTCCAACGTCATCACACTTGCCTTTAGTAGGATAACGACTGAAGCCCAGTGGCGTTTTCCGCTGGGTATCCAGCTCATCTTTATCGTCATTATTCTCACACTGGTCCCAATTCTGCCGGAGTCACCTCGTTGGCTACTTGCGAGAGGTCGTGATGCAGAGGCAAAAGTCATCCTTGCTGGTCTGAATGAAGATGATGTCGAATTAGAGTTCAAGGCCATCAGAGACTCTGTCCGGGAAGAACAGGCGGTTCAAGCGTCGTGGGCTCAGATATTCAGAGGTGGTCAGGCGACCCGACGCTTATTGCTAGGGATGCTTCTTCAAGTCTGGTATGTTCATCCCGGCTACCACTAGACTATTATACTGATACCTGAACAGCCAACAATTGACTGGGATAAATGTTCTTTGCTACTACTTACCATTAGTCCTCCACAAGAGTGTGGGCCTACCAGAACTTGCCTCTCGTCTCTTAGCCACGGGAAACGCCGTACTCTACATGTTTGCCACAGCAGCCTGCGTCTTCTTTATCGAGCGACTCGGTCGAAGACCACTCCTAATGTCCATGGCAGCGGCCCAATCAATCGCCATGGTCGGGATTTCCATCAGCACCGAAATAGGCCATGACGGAGGCGCACTAATCCCCGGGGTCGTTGCAACCATATTCATCACATTCTACTTCCTCGCTTTCGGTTTCGGCTGGGTAGCAACACCCTGGCTCTACCCAGCAGAAGTGAACTCCCTCGGCATGAGGACGAAAGGTGCGGCCTTAGCCACAGCTTGCGACTGGCTGTTCAATTACTTCGTCGTTCAAACAACACCTATAGGCATCCATTACCTGAAATGGGGCCTTTACCTCGTCTATGCCGTCCTAAACGCTTGCTTCGTTCCTATAATCTATTACTTCATTGTTGAAACAGCAGGAAAGAGTCTCGAGCAAATCGACAAATGGTTCGCTGCTAACCCGGGATGGCTGGTCCATAAGGCGGGAGACACGGCTTTTACGGATGGGGACGCTGCAGTAGGAGGATATGGGCGGGTTTCTAGTGCAGGGGGTGAAAGTGAACGCATGGTAAAAGATTATGACCAGCATGGTCGGACTTATGATGAGGATATGCGGCCCATTGGAGATGATGAGATATTTGCTTCAGAGGATGGGGAGCAAAGGGATTATAAAGGCGGAGAAGGAGCGTCGTGATATATGAGTACACCTTTTCATTCGTCCTTAGACCATGAGACCCCATAGAATATACAGTGTACAATCTTGGAGATATAGAACATCATTACACAAGAGTTCTGGACCACTTTGACTGTTAGATTAATTGCCGTGTGTGCCAATCTCATCCTACAGTGGGAAGCGTGCTCATTCTACCAGCATCTTCCATGAAAAATCGAACTACTTCGAGTGGTTTCCTTGTACACAACTGGGGATACTACTGTATTCGAAGCGAGCTGGTCTTGCAGCCTATTCTGGCAGGTTCTGCAACCGTCACTGCAGCCTATTAAAGATTCTTTGAAAAGTGGATCATGGTTTGGTGGACGACCATCTTCAAGAGGTGCTAATTTACATGCTCCGCTTTGCCTATTCCGTCCCTAAAAAGACAATGAAAGTGCTGGCTCCAGACCCTCTAGCTCAGCAGCAAGAGAATTTGGAGCTGTACAATGGCTTTGAAACATTATGACTTCGCAGCTCCTGCTTTAATGAGGATGATGTCGCCATCCTGAGAATATTTTAGCATGCTTCATGGATCCATTATCACTCTATACGTACCTCAACAACGTAGTCCTTCCCTTTCGTCAAGACCTTGCCTTTAGCTTTGACCTCCGCCTCATCTCCATACTCCTTCAGAACTTCGAAATTGTACACGATACATTGGATAAATGTCTTCTCGAAGTCTGCAGGCCGTCTTATAAGCATCGACCAAAAATAGGGGAATACCGAACCGTAATGACATACCACCATGGATAACACCCGCAGCTTGAGGTGCTTTTGTTCCCTTTCGTATGGTCCACTGCCTAACTTCATCGGTTCCGGTTGTGAAGAAGCTACCCAAATCCAACATCTGCCTCATAGTCGTGATGACCTTCGGTAATGCAGACTTGGTACCCAACTTCTTGCACTCCTCCAAAGCTTCAGCTTCCGTCTCGAATTGCGTTAGACGCTCCTCGAAAGCGACAGATAGAGGTAATATAGGGTCACCCGGTGCATGTGTTTTTACCCACTCGGCGATTTTGGGTAAATGCTTGTTTTTCTGGCGGATGTAGTCCTTTTCACTGAGGTTGACGAGGTAGACGACAGGTTTGGCTGTAAGGAGAAAGAGAGGGTTTATCACTTCGACCTAGCAGTCCCACTGGGTTAGCAATGTCCCAATAAAGATGTGTAGCTAGCTTAAAAGCGATTAATTAAGGCTTGGATTCAGAGTTGGACTTCATCTCAACGCGGTCTCTGCGTTATTAGTTGAGCCGCTCAACGAGCTGGGATTATATCGAGCGTTATAGCTCTTGTTCATCATTCAGGGAAACATTGGTTCGTAGCGAGAAATATGTGCTTACCTCCTTTGGTGTCCAGTTCTCCTTTCTCACGTCCTTGCCGTCTTTTAGCCAGGCCAGGATCTTCTCTACCGTAGCCTCCTCTTCTTTCAACTTCTTCATCTCCAAACTCTGCCCGCCTCTTCGGGTTTGCTTCTTGAGATTTTCTAGTGCCTTCTCAACGAATTCAATATCCTTGATGCGCAACTCTTCGCTGATGATATCCAGGTCTCGTACAGGATCGACGTCTCCCTCAACATGTATAATCTCTGCATCATCGAAGCAACGAACCACCTGAAAGACAGCATCTACCGCTCGAATATGTGAGAGGAAAGCATTGCCAAGACCAGCTCCTGTGGAAGCTCCTCTTGTCAAACCGGCAATGTCGTAGACGGTCAGATTGGCTGGTACCCGTGACTTAGGCTGATATTTCTCGCATAGCCAATCAAAACGGGCGTCTGGTACGAGGACGCGAGCTTCTTCTGGTTCAATTGTAGCATATGGGAAGTTCTGTTGCCGACCGTTTAAGCGTGTAGTCCGACGATTGATAACGTTCAATGACTCACAGCTGGGTTGCCCAATGAGCATTTTGTGATCGCTTGAAATAATGTGGATTTTCCAACGTTAGCTAGACCGACCTGCAAATCCTGTTAGCATGTACTAACGTGGGTAGGCGTGGGTCGTAAGGAATACTTCTACATACGATACCGCTCTTTAAACTGTTTCCCGGGCGCCCTAAAAGCACCTTCTTCTCTTCCTCTTTCTTCTTAGGAGGCATTTTTCTTACAGATGAGACTGAGAAATTCCGGGATGCCGGTGAATAGTACCAGAAACTTTGCCTTGATGGTGAATGCGCCTTGTGCTGGAATTCGTATGTAAATGCAGATCCAGCTGCGAGTCTTCGAAAGAGGAAAGCTGCCGAAGTGAAGTGGTAAGGTATCTGGAAGATAGACGCCGTCTTGTAGACTACCCAAGAGCGAGCAAAAGCCGCCCACTTAAATGCTAGATATGACGCGTTGCTTGTTTAGGGAGAAGACCTTTTTTCCTTGGGGGTTTGACTTCGGTCAGTGCCGCCCTAAGCGCTATCGATACCCGCCCAGAGCAATTAACCCTACCTAAGCCTAGAGTATTTCTTTGTAGTGAGCATCTCTTTCGGTACTACTAAATCCTACGAGACTTATTGATTTAGCCTAGAGCAAGTACACATTGCTTCACCGTGTACTGTTACGTTCGGTTGCCTCAAATGGGCCGCCAACCATCTGAACGACTCACCCTGAGCTCTCCTTTCTGATTCCCAGCAACTACTGTATAACCTGTATCGTTCCATCTGGCCAAAACAGTCGCAATAAAATGGCAGCGGAGGCTTATCGGGAGGGCACTCGCCCAGCATCTCAGAAGCAGCAACACCTCGAGCGGCCCAAGGCAGGCTCCCGAACCCGTTCCGGGATGTCGAAGACTGAAATCGTCATCAATGTTTACGATCTTCTTCCAGTATGTCTAACCAGTACATTACTTGTATCATAAGCTGATGACAAACTAATGAAGCCAGGAAGGCTCGCATCCGTACTCTGGTTCTTTGGAAGCTCCCTTCTTCATACTGGTGTTGTTATAAAAAGTTTGGACCGAGAATATGCGTTCGGGGGTCATGATCGGCCAGGAATGTCAGGTGTCTATTGGACGAAACCCCGAACGGAGCCACCGGGAGGAACATTCAGGTGCGAGCTCCTTCAGGGTTTCACATTTCGCTCCCAAAAAGAGGTCGAGGCTATTATCAAGGAAGTGTCACAAGAGTTCCTGGGGCGATCCTATAACTTGCTCTCCAACAATTGTAATCATTTCACGAACCATCTGTGCCAGAAACTCACGAGTAAGCCAGCACCTGGTTGGCTTAACAGAGCGGCAAGCATAGGCGTTGCGCTTCCGTGTGTAGTGCCTCGAGAATGGATCGCCCCGCCTGATCACGATACTGCAGATGGGGAATTGTTGGAAGAAGATGAGGAAGATGAGCGGACATCGATGTTACGGCAAGACTATCATCGGGGTCATAGCTTTCATGGCAGTATGATGGAGTCCGAAGATGATGGGTGGGATAGCGACAGAGATCGACGTAAAGGAGGCAGCGGAAAGGGTAAAGAAGTTGTAAGAGATACTGCTGGTAGAGACATACCCGCCGGTGAAAGAGCGCCACGACCGAAAGCGCGTTCGTAGCGAATAAGAAGGCTCGTGCTTAGCGGAGGCGTTGGGGCTTACTGTACTTTTGGAACTTGTACAAAGGAACGAATAAGGAACAAATCTCTGGAGAGGACTTCGTCCGGAGAATTGGCGTATTAGCCTCTCAACCACTATGCAAAATCTTCACTAACGCAACATTGAGAAAGCAATATCTTGATTCGCCTGTCTTGTGCGATCTAATTACATGAGTGAGCAGATTGGTGCTGGCGCCTTCGCGTATCCGTTCGTTGTCAAATTTTTGGGCCAATATGTGGATCATATTAGTATGTCCTCAACCTCCACGAGGCACGAAAGATGCACGGTTCTGGCGACTCCAACCAGATCCAATATATTTAATAGGCCACATTCAGCCTTAATTTTTGCCAACTTGATAAAAATTCTCTGTGAGCATGCAAAATGATCCTTGATCACATCCTGTCTTCCGGTAAGTGCTTCTCAACGCTCATCTTGGGAAGAGTAGGCAGCCCCGCCTGGCCACTTACACGAGCCTGATCCCTCCTGTTATAAAGTCTTAGGGATTAGCGAATTTCGCATCCTACGGCCTTTAAATAGCATGAATGACATAAATTTAAGCGAAAGCTGGTGGCAGGACAGTGTTCTGGCGCGGTGGGAGTCGAAAGCCGGTGATATCTTGAGGGGAGAAGCGGAGCATCTCCCAGAGCTCTCATTGGGCATCCAGAGCCAACTACTTTGCTCGTCTGGATCATTTCAGGAAGGCACTTGCCCTATTGCACACCGTCACAGCAAATGCATTTTCCCGCAGTCAGCACACTTAGCGAAATCCATCCATAGCGGTTCGATATATCGGTTGTCAGATATTGCAGTTATCCGATAGGTTGGCGTATACAGATGCTCATGATAGCTCATTGAGCGAGGAGGACAAGGACGAGAAAGCCCACATGTATGGATCAGTGGCCAATGCAGCCCACATACGGGAGCTTGCAAGGACGGAAAGGAGGTACTTGGATTTGATGCCGAATCAGGCGAGGGAAGGGATCTAGTATGTGTCTGGTACGGCGGTCAAGTGCTGTTTTTGTTTTATTAACATGAACCCAACCATCACTTGTTCTTAGAGTGTTATTTCAATCGAATGATGGACGGCGAGGTCTTCGATCAATTCCAAATGAATGGCGACACTAAGTCAGAGACTTCCGTACTCCTCCAGTTCCTCCAATACGTTTATAGTACTCAGAAATATACTATCATAAGGTAGACAGAGGCTGACAAACGCAACTTCGTCCATGTACATCTCTCTCTTTCATAGTACAAACCCATCTTCACACTCATAAGAGGGATCCTAACCCAGTCTCCTAGGCTTCGGACTCCTTGTGCCCCCAAACTTCAACCTCGTACTATCCATAACCCTGAGCACCCGAGCTCTAAGCAACCTCCCCTCACTTCCTAATAAGACCTTCGTGAAAGCCTCCCTCCCTGGCCCGAAATCCCTCAGGACAATCTCCAACGATCGGATTGGTCCCCCTTTTCCAGGGTACTCTTCGCTCAGCATGCCCTGGCTTGTGATCTTGCTAAGAACAAACGCGGCCAATTGATACGCAGCATCGTACGTCCCCCGTTGTGACTTTCTGAAACCCAAATTACCCGCGGAGACAGAGAGAAGAGCATCACGGTTGCCTTGGGCAAGGGTAATATGACAGTTGTGTCTCGTGGAGTAGATGTGTAGGCGGTGTGGTGCTGGGGGGGCTTTATATGTTAGGCGATGGGATCCTTGGTTCGCTCGTCCTGGGATGGCGGCGTATGGGTCCATTGTAATTGGTGTCTTGAGTTGGAACGAACGATCATTGGAGAGAGCGCCGAGAGAGGGTATGGTGGAGGATGAGGAGGAAGAAGGAGGAGGATCGGCCAATCCAGGTGGAGTCGTGGTTAGGAGGCGCTTTGGGCTAGCTTGCGAGACCTGGCGAGGCCAAGATTGGGTCAGTCGCAGACGACATGACAGGCATACTGATCCCAGCGGTGGTAGCTGGGATACTAGATGCTTCATCATAGAATGTGCATGAGAAGCGGAAACCTGAAGATGCATTCGAATATTTGGATGGGCTGCATATTCGGGATCGTCGGCCTCCGTAGTTCAACCCTACGTCTTGGCGTTAGTCTTCCCGAAAAAGAAAACCTTTTGCGCCTCCATGACCTCTCTATCTGTAAACAGTCTCACTGCCTAAATACCCTTCTTTTTCTCGGTCTCCCTGGATCCCTGATGCTTGTGAGGGTATACTTGTCACAATAGCATGAGACCGCCATTACGAGTACTGCCACATGTTCGAACCACAGGCAGTTTAAAAGTACGATGCTTTACCTCTTCCGCTTTGCTGCCCAGCGGTAGGACAGCTTCATATCGGCGGATACAGACTCAACTACCAATTAAACCCATAATAGTATCATCTTCCTCACATGTTCTACTCCCTTCACTAAGCCGGTCCACCCTTTTAAGCCCACTCTTCAGGCGAGCTTTCTCTACTACGCCACGACCTTTTGCCATTAGCTTTAGAGATCTCAAGTCAGACGAGAAAGGCAAAGCGCCACCGAGACAAGAGGCCAAAAAGTCCTCAGCAAAAGAGACTTCAGCAAAAGAGGAGGATCCTACGGAGAAAGCGTACCGCGAAGCTCAGCGAGAAAGTCAGGCAAATTTCAAAAGACAGAAAGAGGAGCAGGAGAAAGAGGAATCTAGTTCTGGTAGCAAAGAAGAAAGTACAGGAAATGATGAACGGCAACAGCGGAGGAAAGAAGAGGAGCCGCCTCCACCCCCACACGGAAACAAGTCTCCATGGCAGGTCTTTACCGAGACCCTCAAATCCGAATTTCAAGCCTCGAAGGAGTGGAATGAATCCACAAAACAGCTGGCATCGTCTGCACACCAGTTCACTGAAAATGAGTCGGTAAAGCGCGCTCGAGCAGCATACTCCGCAGCATCGGATGCAGCAACCTCAGGTACAGCTACTGCGCTGAAAGGCGCAGGAAAGGCCGTAGGCCAGGGGGCCGCATGGACCTGGGACTCCCCACCTGTGAAAGTGGTGCGGCAAGGAGTCAGTGCTACTGCACATGGCATTGAAGCAGCTACGAGACCTGTAAGGGAGACTAAAGTATATAAGACGGCTGTTGGAGGAGTCAAAAATGTCATTGACGATGGCAGCAGCTCAAAGTATGGTGGATGGATGGAGAAGGAGGAGCGGAGGCGGCAGCGGGAGCTAAGGGAGATGAACGAAGCTGTTGCAAGTGGCAGACCGGGAAAGAGGGTGGAGAAAATGGAAGAAGATCCTAAGTATGTTGAATCCTCCAATGGAAGTTTTCGATAGGCCGGCTAACGTTACGCAGCGCTGGGACCAATGTCACCCTTCATAAAGACTCAAAGATCAGAGAGTCATGGAAGAGTTTCAGAGATTCCAATCCAGTCATGCAAAGACTTTTCTCCCTCAAGTCCTCCTACAACGAGTCCGAAAATCCCCTCATCTCCACCGCTCGCAGCGTCACAGACAGAATTGCCGGCTTCTTCGCCGAGAACGAAACAGCCATGGTAATCAAGAAATTTCGCGAGATGGACCCAAATTTCCAAGTCGAACCCTTCCTTCGAGAAATGCGAGAATACATACTCCCCGAAGTCTTAGACGCATACGTAAAAGGCGACACCGATACATTGAAGCTCTGGCTATCAGCAGCGCAATTCCAAGTCTATGCAGCCCTCACCCAGCAATACACCACCGCAGGGCTAAAGTCCGACGGCCGAATCCTGGACATACGGCATGTTGACATTCTTTCGGCGAGAATGCTAGAGCCAGGAGAAATTCCTGTCTTCATCATAACCTGCCGAACACAAGAGGTCCACGTCTACCGGAATTCCAAGACAAACGAACTCGCTGCCGGCATGGAAGACAAGGTGCAGCTCGTCACATACGCCATTGGCGTCACTCGGGTTGCGGAAGACGTCAATAACCCCGATACGCGGGGATGGCGATTAATTGAGCTGCAGAAGAGTGCTAGAGATTACATATGATCTCTCGGATCTCATAATAGTCATGTCTTGCATTTAGCGCGCAATAAAAAGCTCAATGTATAGTATCGATTCGCATGTCCTAGGGGTAGGAAGGGGTAGCTTGCATGGCGTTTTGGATCACAGATCTGGGTCGCCACTCTCAACATAGGGCAGGTTTTTTGTACATATCATGTTCGGACTATCCAATACCCAGTACTTTTGATCTTGTCCAAAGATGAAGAAGAAGAGGGTTCCAAATACTTGCTTTTGCAGTATCTACTATAACGTGCCGGTCGACTCGAACAACTCAGGATCCCGCGGCAGGAGTAGTCACCCTGGCTCTTATAAACATCGCC
>NAPT01000850.1:0-11091 GCA_002927785.1 Cladonia uncialis
GAGGGGTATGGTGCCGCTGGTGGGAAAGTTGGGGATGGGGTGGGTAGGATGGTTGGGAGTGGAAGTGCTGGTATGGTGATTGATGCTGCGCCGGCGGTGAGAGATGGGGATATGGATGATGCGGAAAGCGAGAGGGAAAAGAGAAGGCTGGAAGAGGAGGAGGAGAGGTTTAGAAGGGAGGTGGAGATGGAGATGGGGATAGTTGGTGGCGATAAAGGAGGTGGGGAAAGAGAGGAAGAGTCAAAGGGAGTGGGTGTGGAGATGGAGGAAGTTAGCGATGAGGATCTGTGATGTTGGTGCGAGGTAGGTTGATTGGACAATACCTCTAAAATACGGTACAGGTAGCATTGAAATATCCATTTCTCTGCACAGAAACAGCACCCCCACCGATGTCCTCATGGCTACAGCTGACAATCTTGATACTCTTCTACTCCTTTCATCCTAGTTAACCTTGTACACATTTCCCTCCTAAGCTCGTATTGTTCAGCCAGCCAGCCAGGGGTAGCTCGCTGTCTTCCTTCTCAAACCCACCTTACAGTTCTAAAAGGCAGCAATCTTATCCAATTACAATCGGCAGATCGACCCTAATGGGACGGATGCATCAAAATAAGGTAGCCGGGAGGAAGGAAATGGGGGAGCTTGGAGAGTGCATTGCTTAGATGTAGTTCAGGCGTTCGCAATGTATCTCTTTTGACTGGTTTAGATATATATATGAATACACTGGAAAGAAGAGGGATACTCGAATTGTTGGGGAGGGGTTGCGATATGCATGGGAGCCCGTGCATATTGGGATGATAGGTTTTTGGAGATGTGGAGAGTAACAGATGTTGCGAGAGTAGGATACGGTACTGGTAGTGGGTATTTATGGCGGGAGGAGAATGGAATGGAGCTTGTAGGACGTTGTGAGGTTTTGTATTTTGGTGTTGTATTAAGTGACAATTTCATCATTGGATTTCCAGACACGAATACCATGCATGGATGTTTGTCTATTTGCTTGAAGCTATAATATGGAAGCCTGCAGTTTGCACTGGTGGACTTATTTGGGAGCACTTAGAGGGTGCTGATGATGGATTTGACTGCTCATGTACAGTATCTTGAGCTGTCTTGTATCGATCAAGCGATCATGTTCTAGTCGAGGCGCAAATTTTGTATAATTGGTCAATTGATCCAGTCCGTTTATCAATGGACCGGTCCATTCGTCAATATGCAGTTCATTGACAAATGGACTGAAATGGTGCCTCGACTGCATAAAAATTTCTTACAGAATAAGGGGGTCCATCACTATTACCCATCAGCATCGCTATCAGCATCCCCATCAGCATCCCCATCCCCATCACCATCGCCATCAGCATCCCCATCACCATCACCATCGCCATCACCATCGCCATCACCATCGCCATCACCATCGCCATCACCATCACCATCATTATCACCCATCGCTGTTGCCTACCAATCCGCGTTATAGCTCACTGGTGATGGTGATGGGTAACGCTGATAGATAGCGGTGATAGACAGCGGTGATAGGTGGTGGTGATAGGCGGTGATGATGAGCGGCGGCGATGGGTGGCGGTAAGGTAGATGACTATTCTGTAGATAACTAACCTTACGTCTTACCCAATTATATCCATCAAAATTCCGGAATTGATATATAGACTAGTCGATTCATAAATGGACTGGTCTATATATAAAGTCAGTCCATATGCCGTTTCGACTAGTTGATTGACAGATGGACTAAATTTGTCTATCGACTAGAACAATTGATTTCTTATAGGCTTTGGCTCACGAGGCCGACCTCCCAATCCTTGTATAAACTAGGTTGAAGTCCATTTTGTACAAAACCATTTCACATCTAGCGTACTGATAACACAACACATGACCACAAGGGTCCGCAACACTTTGTATGCTCCAGTATCTCGTGTCCCGAAATGCTTACGTCCAATACGTGACTCCATGACTCCGTCTGGACGCCTTTTGGGATCTCAACATCTCGGTCCATAATATCTTCAATTGTCCAGGATGCCGACTATAAGTACTGGCCAGAAGTCGAAATCTTACGGGTATGAGACCGGAGAGAGCTTATAAGTGAGTTCGGGAAAATGAAGACGCATTGCTTTAGTTCAGGTTGGGCTGATTGACTCAGTGTAGCGACTGTGAATTGAAGAAGCCTTGGTCGACGGCCGAGAGGTAACCTGCCTGGGATTGCGACCTCTTTTTGAGAATTTCATTTTAACGAGCACGGCACTCAGGATGAGTCCTGGGACACCAATGCCAATGGAAGTTCCTAACGTAATGTTGTTGCTCGTCTGGGAGTTGTTACCACCGTCATTGGTCGTATTACTGGAGTTATTGCCGCCATTTTGAGTGGCATTATTGGAGTGGTTGCCGCTATAATCGGTTACATTGGGAGTTTGCATCGGCGAAGGTCCGCTGTTGTCGGTCGCATTTGCAGTCTGCGATGGTGAAGGCCTCGCCTCGTAGATGCTAATAAACCAAGCGCCTCCGCACGCCACGGAACTATCGGCGCAGCAAGCATAACTGCAATTCGATTGATCCGCGGGGACAGCTCTAGGATCAAGGGCATTGCCGCACCAACACTGATAGCTAAACTCGGGGCCGGAGAAGGCGTACCCTTGACCCGAGCAAAAAGAGACACAGGTGGTGGCTGTCATGTTTTCTGAGCCGTTATAAGCGTCGTGAAGCAGACGCGAACTGCTCTCATCTGCGTAGCAGCCTCGATATTCCCACTCAGGGAGCTGCTTTATGACGGTCGTCTCATTTGTGGAGCAGGAAATTGGTAAATGGTCGGCGGAGTGATTCAGGGCGGTGATGGGGCTTGAAGAACATATGACAATCAATAGCGGCACTGTACAATACCGCTTGAGCACGTTACCCCACCACCCAGGTGCCATGAGTTCTCTGGAGTAGAAGAGGCTTTCTTGTAGCGATGGAGGGAGAAAGCCTGACAGCATTCTCGCTGGATGGAGATACAAAGACCACGAGGCTTAAAATCTATCTCAGGTCATCAGGGCGACTACAGTAGCTGGGCCCCAGAGGTTTTATGCATTACCTAGACCGTCGGACCCAAAGACTTTGTGGGGCATCTGTAGTGGATCATTCGCAGGCTTAGACCGTTAATTGGGGGCTCAACGGCCCCGATGCAATAGCAGGCTACGCTTGGATCCATCGCAGCTGAAAAACAAATTAAGGATAGTATACAGCCTGGCAGACCCACAGAATCCAGATGACGGCGTGGTGGAGTGTCCATTTGATAGGATACTGAATGGGGTGAGGGTTCCACATTGATGGAATAAGCAGACCAGGCGAGTCGCCCTCAGGCGTGCATCAAACACGTAATTCCGAGTTATTCCTACGAATGCCAATCATATCGAGATTACCTCCCATGAAGAAGACGTTAAGAGAAGATTTGCACAGTTGGCTGGGACTTGCCTTCGAGTTGTCCTGGAATGCATGGAGCTAGATAATGCAAGTCTCCTATTCTCATTCACGGGATCAATTGCAGCCTGTTATGTAAATCAAGTAGGATTGTGCTTATGCGTGTTAAATGACATGCTGCCTAACTTGGAAGGTCGATTGACTGTTGATGATCTGAGCCACATATTTATGCAGTTGGATTCTTACATCGAGGCTAAGACGCGCGCCTATGGCAGTCTTTAGAGCCAGGTTGAAAGGATGCACAATACCATTGGTCAAACTGGTCTCTGCTGGAGTGGCATGTAGGTAGCTAAGCCTACTAGCTAGATGAGAAAAGTTCCGAGCTATGTCTTCTGACTAAGCCGCGAAAGCGCCTTGGAGCGATCGGGAGTGCCAGGGGAAAGGTATGCGTCGATTAGTGGATGAAGGAAGGCGCAAGCAAGGCCTAGATTAGTCATTATTCCGTAGTTTATCTACAGCAGGCTTCATAGACTAATCAACCATCCTTCCTACCCACCACCGATCCAATTGTAAGAGTCCTTGTTGTTTTGTATGCAGCTTAGTCAGAATAGCTTAGTTGAGCAGCGGACACCGCCCGCTCCACCCTAGAGTCCTCATCCTTTTCCACCTAATCAGCGCCCCGCTACAGTCCTGTTTTCTATGCCCCCAAGCTGCCCGCAAGGTGGCACGGGGAGCACCTGTACATGGGTCAATCAGGATCCATAAATTTAGGTCACCGAGATTAAGTGGTTGCACATTAAACCATCCTACTCGAGGAAGTTTCCGATTCTCTAGCCTTACAGACTAATCGGACATTGCTAAGAAAAAAGCAGTCAAGGTTACGCATTATCTGCTAGCAATGCGATTACCAAAGGAATAGCCAGGTCACAAATCCTCTATACAGCGATATCAGTATCGGAGAACATGCATCGCTATAGGCCACCGTATAACAGCTAATGTCAGACTCCATCTTGCGTCCTCTGCTTTTGCTCGTCTTCGTACTCTACAACGTAAGGCTTGCTCGGAGTCTGACTAGTCTTTTGTATCCGCCTAGCTTTCGTGTTAAGATCGTGCTTTACTCTCGCCGGATATATTCCTTCATACCTTTGACGACACAGGTTCTCCCCCAAGGTCAGTACTGATAGGAAACCGCATTAAGCTGTTCCCCAACGTATGACTTTTTTTCGTTGCATGACACCAGATATGGGAATCTTCTCCTTGAATATTCTCCACGCGGATTGTCGCATAGGATATCCATTGAAGGGATCAGAACCACCTGTCTAGAGTGTCCAGGTAGTTTAATTCCCACGCACTAGGTGGTAGGAAAGAAGGAGCCAGTAGCGGAAAGCTTTTTGCCTACAGTACTGGTAATCTAGATAACGTTACCTGGAAGAATTTGCCCTTTGTCCTCTTCTACGCCCATGTTGAGTCATCGTGGTTATAGAAGCATTGCCACTCATTAACATGGGACTCGTGGCTTTTTCCCGTTCCTCCTATATCAAAGCAACATGGCACAGGAACTAGCAACGGAAGACGTTTTTTACTGAGGTGGCTTCCGGTATCGTTGGCGTATTCAACAAGCAATTCCCTTATGCACTCATGAGCTACTTCAGCCAGCAAAACCAGCTATTTCTTAACATAGTTCTCAAGGCAATTTGGTTCGCCTCTAGAGTAAGTCGGTATACTCCTTTTGCAATCTCGAAGCGCGCATGCTCGAGCTTGAGATCAGCCGTTGCTACACTACTGGAGTTACCAACGGATTTGAGCCATCGGGTACGAGACTCCTTATAATTCGAGGTTCATACTGATAGGTTATAGTCTTTACTTACTATCTCTCCTGTTTGTCTCTCTATCGTCCTCTCAATTCGGTCCAAAAATGTTCCCAAAAGCTTCCTCTGTTTGTCTGACAGCTTCATAGCGAAAGAGTGCAACAAAGCATCGCTAGTCTTTCTTTCCCAGAGCTGTTGAAAGCACTACCAACCACGTCTCCACCTCGAACCTTATCACCTATCTAAGGTCTGATTATCTTGCCGATACGTATAAGCTTGATGGGAGGTCACCAGCCTCTGGATAAGAATCGTGTGGTCTCTATCCACACGCTTCCCCGTGGCTGTAGGCGAAAGGAAATACAACAAGCCCCTTGGGAAACGAGAACCTACTTCCCAGTCTCGTTCGGTACTTGAACGAGAGCTGCAATTCTGATTAAATGATCGCTAATTCAAAATAACGTGCGGTAGCGGGATGGCTTTCACTTATAGGAGCGAATAGGCTGTTAATGTGCACGAGAAATTTCCTCACCAACATATGTACCTCTCTGGAATTTCAGACAAACTGATTATCCATATGATGACACGCTATCGACGATGTATTCTCCTTCCCATAGATGTCCAACTTTGTGGCAAGCTTGTAATCTCGACCAGACCTCCTCAATTTCATGGGGTCCCCTCTCGCGCCGAAGATATCGCTCAGTTACGTCTCATTGGCATTGAGCCCATCCCCAACTATGTCCATTCCGATCATGTATCAAGCTAATCAATATTCTCAGTACTGAGAACTCTCTTTGCCCCTTGCTTCAGCCGCTATTAACGCGAAAGCCATTCTTCTGACCCTATCACCAAGGTCACGTCTGTCTACCTCCTCGTGGTTCCGGTCTTATGGATTCGATCGTCTTTTGAATAGTGTCTAAGTATCCCCTTCAGTGCAACGTATGCTGTCCCAACAACACAACAAACCAAACTTAGAGCCATTATCAAGCGTCAATCCAATCATATTCATTACGAGATCCTGCACCTCAGCGTAAGACGACCTCCCACCCACCAAATCGCAAGGCTATCAAGAATCACCACCAACACCTCGTTACGTCTCGTCCTAAGTAAGATCTCCACTCCTAACGCCGTCTTCCCCGGCCTAACTAACGTACCTATCCCCCAAACCATCCATCCCCATCCCTTTACTAGCCTAATATGTTCAACATCCGATGAAGTCTACTCTCTCACCAAGATCTATCTATACGGCATCGAACCATCAACGATAAGGGCCCATCTCTCCACGCCCCACTAGCGTTTTAGATCAAGAGACCGAATCAACCAAACGGATCATACTTCGTAGCTAACGGAGCGGGGAAGACGTAATATGAAAGAAAGGAAGCAGTGGTGGGGAAATGACGAGGAGGGTCATAATTCTGCGGAGCAGATGCAATGGCAAAGGAAGCATGTGGACGGAGGAGTAGGTTGTCAGAAGCCCAGATAATTCCAATTAGCACGTAGTAGATACGAAGTCAACAGACCTAAAAGTCATTCCTATACTCCCTTCGCGGTTATATTTACATTCTTTCCTTCAGCTCGGCAACATCGTACATTTCCATCGTCTGCGTGTGTATGAGCGTACTCTACTTCGACGATTTGGCGCTGCTCGGGTTTTTGGGGCGCCCTTATTGATTTTTCCAGTGCACATAGCTACATTACCAGGGGGACATTATCCCCCTTCGGGTTGTTGAAGCCAAGCTCGCTAAGATGAAAGCTAAGGTTAAGTATATTTCCGTTTTGTCGAATAAACATGGTCTCTTCCCCGGAATGGAAGATTTCATCTGTGCTTGATTACCTGATTGATTCATGTAGGCTGGTCTATATTGCCGGTTAACCTGGTTGCCTACCAAATACCGGTGCCTAGACGCTTTGGGGGAGGTTCCTGTGCATACATAAGGATTATGGTTTCGTATTGATTTGGTATATGAGGAACTGTTCGTGCCCACGTCAATCTTAGCAATTTTTGGTGAAGGAAGATTGACCATGATGGAACCTGCGTTCTGCGTTATATTGAATACCGTCATAGTGGTAGTAATGCTTTCAGCTAACCTTGAGAACGGGGTAATTGAGGAAATGGAGTTGAATACTGAGTGGAGAATGCTGTAGGGATGTAATATAGTATATGGCAGCCTTCACGACGGTCTATGCTTATTGAAGTTTTGCCGGGATCTAGGAGATTTCTCTAAACTCCTTAGTCCACTGCCAATCAGATATGTGGCTTCTTCTTCTTTTTCGTCAACCTGGGTCGATGTTAGGTTTAAGTCTCCGTCAAGCCTCGCAGTTATTACCAATATGAAAATTCTGCAAAGTTAAGGTATGGTCCAAAGTCAGATGCCTAATTTTTAAACCATGTGCACACCATGCACACTCCCCATCCCAGGTATTCATGGATATGTTCAGATCTCCTTTATGCTTTGCATTTCGCAAGGTCTCTTTTATGCCGACTGCGGATCTGTGACCAACTCAGATGAAAGAGAGCGTTGTTGAGATACTGCGCTTCTGGAAGTGCCTGCTGAACTTGTGTGCTTGAGTCGGTGTTGGACGTAGCGCTCCACCAATGATACAGGAAGTATAATATAACTTCCGATCACAGAGCTAATTGGCATCTACTTGATGCGCACCGTAGTGTAATGACACTATCTGACTGGGTTATGGAGACGTGCGTGCGCAACAAAACATTTGCCATGCTGGCGTTCTGATAGTTGAAGATATCACAAAGCTGGTTGGCTTGGTGGGCGTTATGCAATTATATTTGGCGGTTTGAAAAACAGGTCCTCTTCGTTGACGAGATCAAAGCTATACATAACAGGCTACCATGTTGCTATAAGGAATATCTTGGATTAACATACGACAAATATACCCAAAGTCATAGGGTGAGTGAGTGATGAGAACAGTAGGACGAGCTTTGTGTGGAATGAATGGCCTTGAGATGCTGTGGCACTTCTGGGTGACAGTGTCCATCACATACGCTTTGATAGAGGAGATAGCGGAGTGCTTTAGGGCTGTTGGTGGTCCATTGGAAAGGCGTCTGTTAAGCCCATCTCAAAATCACAGCTAAATTCAAGGCCCCAACTGTGCGCTCTCACCCTGCCAAATACGGTCATCCGACGATGGCCTTGCGCTCTCATCATTGGAAGATATGGCATAGCAGTCACCTCCTTCGCAAACAGGTACAGGTACTTTGAAGTCACACACCTCCAGATCTTCGGGCTTTTTCTGCATTATTGTCACCTGCCACGTTTCCATGACTTCCTAGAGTAAGGCTCTTTCCCGATATCGGTATGGCTGATCAATTGCTGCTTGTCTTTATCTTCGTAGTGCGCCTTTCCAGGCAATAACAGGTGTAGTCGGCAACTTCCATGCGATGACGGTCATACAATTTGTTGTGCCATTGGCTATGTCTTAATGTCCATTGGCCTTTGCGGGAAGCTCCAGGGTTGAGTTGAACTCGCTTCGCGAATGGGCACCGTTTGTTCCTACTAAAGCTGTTGGTAGCGAGTCCCCATTTTGGGGATCCATTTAGACCCCCTTGATATCCGGAAAAAGCATGGCGAAGGAAGGTCCTTTCTGCACGTGTTCTAGGCATTCGCCTCCGCCTCTATGATATCCTCCGCTTTCAACGATCTACCAGGCGTCCAGTGGCCCTACCCATAGGCGATAACATTTTAGCCTCTGTTGTTGTGAATAGTGACGGTGAAGAAAGATTAACTTAGAAAACTTATTACGTATATCTGTGAATAGAAAAGAAGGACAGTGTGAAAGACGTATGTATAAACTCGTGTGTCTCATGACTGTTTGCTCCGCACTTTGCTGGGGATGTTCTCTTATCGAGTCCCAGAAACCGGTAACCTCACTTCACTTGATGCATGTAGCCATTCTGGGTAAAACAAGGCGGGGATTGAAATTAGCATGAACGAATCTAAAGGCTCCGAAGGTCTCGGTAACGTTGATTCTATGCAGGAGTCGGTGGCTTCGGTGCTGCATGGAGAATCATCAAAAGCATGGCGAGTGGTATGATTTAATGTATGGAGTATAATGACATGCAGGACATAGAGGCATGCCGCTGCAACGTGGCCCCATGGATTGTGGAGTGTGTTGATGAAATATGCGAGATGGAAATGGAGGAATGATAAGGAGATTAAACAGTGCAGAATGCGGCGTCACAGAGAAATGATCTCCAACCGCAACGAGACTCACAAGCTCTGCGGATCAGTGAACGTCAACAGGAAAGGAAGACGGTGACCTTTGGTGAATGCATCCTTCAGTCTTGCTCGGATGGAGATCGGACAGCGCAATCCACTTTGGGATAGATAACCAACTTCTTGATGGATTAGTAAACCACCCAAATAGTATGAGCAAGTATGCGGAGATGACTTCGCGGTGGCTGGCCGTGTCCGTGGGAAGGTGCTTTTGTTTCGGCTTTTGATGTATGACTCCACGAGCAATGATTGGGTGGGGATGTGCTAAAACCTGTTTGTCCTTACGATATTTGGGGCGGAGATGACACCGAATCAGAGCTGCGACAAGCCGGGCATGACCTTGATATTAACCATGTGAGCGAGGACCACCCAGAGAAGAGGGATTGGTTGAATGTAACAGCGGGTCGGAGAAGCTCGCTGGTACAATGAATGTTGGAGGATAGAAGTACCTGGAATCCACAAGACTTTCAAAGTACACCGACTCCTTCACGCAAGGAACAAGCAGCAACAGCAACGGACATCAGATGTCCATCATGACGCTTCAAATCCCTCGCTGCAAGGGGTCCAGGACAGGTGCACTGCAATTGCCCTCCGCGAAAAAGCAGGAAAAATGGCTCTATTCCATCTGCACCCACCCGCCCGCATCACCACATCACCACATCACCCACATGCAACATTGTGAACAACGTGCTTTCTGCGCGTCATCTCAGTTTCAGTTCCCATCCTTCCCCAAGTTACATAATCATCTATGATGCAAGACTTCCGACCAGAGGATGCAGGAACCCATCAACGATGAACCGACCATTCATCATCGTGCACTATCATGTCTCAGCCCAGACGAACTTCCTCCCCCGGGGTCAGCCCTATGGGAACGAACGATTGGCGCAGACTTGTTTCAGCTTGGGTCTACTTGGGTCTCTTGGGCAGGCGCAAACCTCTACTGCCCAAAACTCCAAACCCCAAATTCTCCATAATCCAACCCGAGCTCTCCCATCTGCTGCCTAACACCACCACTACACCCACAGAATAAATACTAAATACATCCTCTTACTACCTCATCCTATCACCTGACAATTCCGCAAGGCAAAAAAATAACATTATCACCCAACCTACATAATCCGCGCTTTTCCCTCAACCTATCCACCCCACAGCCTCACCCTTTCCTCCCCCTCTTTTACCCTATCATCTTGACTCTCCCACACCATTACACAACCCTCAGGAAAGTCAAAAAGCGAAACAATGCGAACACCTTCCCACCACCACAATTCTACGAAACTATAAACCCCTCGTCAATTTAATTTTCGACCTCTCACAAGAATTTCCCCATACCATGTAATATGCGCCATCCCCACCACCACCACCACCACAACTCCCACCTACCAAATCAATGCCGCCAGCCCTATCCGGCCCACTTCCCCCCTCCATCCCGGACTCCCAACTCGGTCTCTCCGCTTCCGAACTCGCCATCCTTCGCCAACACCAGCAAATCGCGCTCGCCAGCTCCTCATCCACCTCTCACACCGCAGCCAACAGCGTTTCTACAAGAGGAAGGGGCCATGTAAGGGGAAGCGCGAGCACGAGTCGGGCGGCAAGCGCGGCGAGTAGTAATGTTGGAGGGGGAGGGGGAAGATTGTTACTGGATGCGGGGAGCTTAG
>NAPT01000851.1:0-11064 GCA_002927785.1 Cladonia uncialis
CAGCCGGCCCCCCATCCGATTTCCATTCCAACCCAAAGCTCACTCCATACCAACGCCATCCTTATCCCCCGGCACCCCTAGACAATCCCTTCTCATCCATAACACCAAAACCAATAACAAGGATAAGGTTAAAATAACACAACTCACATCTCTAACCTGATTGTCTTCGCACCCAAATATCATCCGAGCATCGAAGGTTGGGAGTGAGAGGCATTCCGGGGAAAATATGGTAGTTGCGGGGTTTTTGGGCTGGTTTTTGGGATAGCTAGCCTGTTAATTTCTTTTGGTGGAAGAGGGTGGTTGATTGGATGAATATGGATCTGATATTGTTCTGTAGCGTCTTGGGGAGGACTTATCGATTTGATGAGGTTGAGATTTGGGTGAGCATGGATTTATGCCCTTTCCTGTTTCTCATATGTGGGATGTTTGGGCTAGGATCGTTAGGAGGTAATGCGGTTTGGGCTATGGGCTTGATAGGGGGTAAGGTATGCGAGGGATGCGATGGGTAGTGAGGTGTTGTGCATGCATAGCAAGTTTCTTTCTGATGGGATAGGGGAGTCTGATGCAGCTAAGTGGAAAGACTGATAGGGAAAGTGACGCTGGGAAGACTTGTCTATCCAGTGGAGGGGGATAGTAACGGCTTCGGAATGCAGAATGAGAGAGCGGGGATTGTGGCAATGTGCTGGACTATAGCTGAGATGGACATCTTCTGTCGGCTGTTATGGCATAGGTTAGGGTTCCAATGATATATGCCTGCCGAATGGAGGCGCCGTTGGAGACACGACTTTCTGATTGCTGTTGGCTTTTTTTTTGAAGAAAGACTATATAACTCTATTGCAGAAACCCTTGACTCCAAAAATATCCCATCACAGCGTATCATTCATTGTCTCGTTGATTCCTCATAATATGGCTGAGATTCAGGGTTCAGGCCTTCCAAGCAGCTATCCCGAAGTCTGTCAAGTAATCGTGTTTGCTGGGGCGCTTTATTAGTACATTCTCAGGCTTTGCTGTTCTTGGCAAGGAAGCTCTGATCTCGGAACCACTCATCATGCAACTCATCGAGTCTGGCCGGAAGCGGACCTTGCTATGATTGCTAAGGCGCTGATTAGTAGGATCTATAAACAAGGGCAACGAAGTGATCTGACTAACCTCAGTCTTTTTTCCTTTACAAGTAAGCTTTGGATCTCAAAGCCATTCATTATTGAACGCATCTGGTCTGCTTTTCCGGCTTTTCTCGACTCTTGAAGACCTTGTCTGACTTCAACGTCGTCCAAAGAGAGCTGCGAGAGATCCTCAGATCCGTTGCCCAATTCGCATTGAAGTTTTGTAGTACCGTGTTTTGGCCCTCTTTTGGCATCCGCCTCAACAAGCACAAGTGCAATATCAGCGAAACCTTCTCTTAATGCAACATCAAGCGCCGTGAGTTGCTCGTCCGTCTTGAAATTTGGGTTTGCACCATTTTCAAGTAGTAGCTTCAAAGTCCTGTCGCATCCGCACTCTGCTGCAACGTGAACCGGAGTGGCGCCATCATTGCTCTGTGCATTGATATCTGTACCGTGTGCTAGGAGAATAGAGACTATCTTCGTGTGGTCGTTGCACGCTGCAAAATGGAGTGGAGTGCTACCATTGGCAGCCTTGGGATTCGGATCTAGCCCGTGAGCTAGCAAGAGCTCCAGAGCGTCCTGCAGGTTCATTGCAGCTGCATCGTGAATAGGTGTGACCACGGGAGCAATTGAAGGATTCAACTTTGCTCCCTTCTCAAGTAGTAATTTGACAACCTCGAGAGAGTATTCACAAAGGACAGCGTAGCGCAGCGGAGTGCAGCCCCTATCATACGCATCACTGTTGCATTGAGCGTTTACATCAGCGCCAAGTTCGAGCAAGACTTTCATGGTTTCCATTTGTCCAGATATTGTCGCACAATGGAAGCTAGTGCGGCCGTACTGATCTCTAAGGTCAACACTGAGTCCAGCCGCTATTAGTTGAGGTATGCAAGCCGCTTTCCCAGCCTCTGCTGTGCAGTGTAAGGCTGTACCGTACCAGTTTTGCAGTGTAACGTCCGCTTTTCGGCTCAATAGAAGATCAGTCATGGTTCGATTTCCCCGAGAAGACGCTACAATTAGCGCAGTCGACCCCATAGATGTCATCCCATCGACTGTGGCTTCGCCATTGTCAAAAAGCCGTTTGACAAGTCTGTCAAGTCCGAAGAATGCCGCAAGCGTCAATGGCTTACAGGAAGATGCCTCCTCTGGTTCCCAGTATCTCTGTTTCCCACCTTGAATGAACTGGACAAGCTGATATGAGCATGCCCGATGCCTTGAACTTAGGAGAAGGTCAAGGGCGAGCTTTTCGACGCCTTCGTTGTTGGCGCACTGCGCATGGATTCCCCAATATTGACAAGCGTATCCGACGAACGGGAAGTTATTAATCAGATCGAAGATCTCAATTATTGCGGAGCGATATCCGTTACCTTCACCGAACACGTCGAATAATGAATACGTAATGCACGCCTCGGCGATGACCTTTTCGGCATCAGGGAAGAAGACGCGCTGGTTTGCATGTAGATACTGCTGGACCGAGAAATGTACAAGTCGTACCTCCCAAGTTTTCTCATCGACGGTCACCAAGCCCATGCAACAGTCGACGATAATCCCCGGCCTTGGCTGGCTGTCTATATCCAGGGATTTATCGCCCGATCTGATAGCAAGTGCTTCACTAAGCTCATTAACTAGTAATGGCCTTTTAGCATGAGAGATCCACATCAGAGCATTCAATCCCATTCGTCGTCTTCCGTCTGGTTGATCCTGAATCCTTTCCATAGTAGATGCCAGCGCGTCATTCAAACCATGGGGCATTTTACCCAGCGCTTTCTTCATATCGCCCAAGGTAGGCTCGTTCAATATCGCCTGAACTTGTAGCACTGCCAACAAAAACCTGCCCCTCGTGAGCCTTTTTGAAAGAAATACCAATTTATTGGCTTACATTTGGTGGGACCCTTGGCTGATCTTCTCGACGATTAGGTTTCGAAACCCGTTATCAAAAGTGTCAACTCCGTCACTGTTTTCAATCTTTTTATATACGTACTTCTTTATATCTGAAGGCTTTGCTTCAATCACGATCTTGTGGGATTCCTTGAAGGCCTTCGAGATGTCCTCCGCATGGGGACGACTGGTTACAAATATACTGACTTGTGAGCATTGGGACATATTAATCAACGCCCTCAGGACTGCGTTCCTTTGAGTCTTATTACACTCATCCAAAGCATCGATCACAACAAATACTCGGTCGAACTCGCTACATGTGAGTAACAATGCTTCTTCTAAGTCTTCTTGCTTAGGCTGTCTTTGCTGGCGTGTCATTCTCTGATGAAGGTCGAGCACCGGTCCTGGAAGCCCGGCTCTTGTCAGGGCGAGCTGTTTGAGCAGACTAGCAAGCATTCCATCATCCAATTGGTAATCCTGTGCATTGTGACCCTGTTCGTAATAGTCGAAGTAAAAGTATGCAACGACTACATTCTCGTCGATGAAAGCATTCGTAAGTCTATCAATGACCAGGGACCTGTAATGTATTATTAGGGCGAAAAATGAGAACCTTAGGATGCCATACGCTAACACCGACTTTCCAGCCCCTTGATTGCCATAGCAGCATAGTACATTAGACATTGCTTGTGGCTTATCACGCCAGGATTTAAACTCATGCATTTGAAGTAACCATTCTCCAGTACCATGGATATGCGGCTTGCTGATCTGATAGTGTTTTCGCGCGTAATCGAGTGGTGACAACCAATTCAGTACGTCGTCGCGCTTCCTAGATTGGCTTTCCACATCCAATGATCGAGCCTGCTTCTCACATTGCGCCTCAATCAAAGAGGTTCGGTTATCGAGCATTTCAAGGATTTCAAGTGCATTTCGTTGCTTTGCTAGGACTTCCTGCTGCTTTGCCAATACTTCCTGCACTTCGGTGGCTGTTTTGGAAAGCAAAGCACAACCATCAGTTGTTAAAGCTAATTGTATACAAAGAGAAAACGCTCTGAGCTCTTCAATAGTCTTGCGATGGTCAGTCACACTCAACGGCCATTTCAGACTGCTCATTCGGCTTGTTGGGTGGCCACTCAGCTTCTTGCTCAAGATCATACTCAGCTTTTCAAGCTTGTCACAACATCTGGTGGTACTAGCGGCGAGCGCTGATGTATGCGTGAACAGTAAACTCGCCTGACTATCCTGACCAAGAAATGCATCAAGTCGCTCTAAATTCGATTGCAGGCTAGAAAGCTCTGTTAACATCTCTGTTGCAACATTTTTGCCGTCTTTTGCCTCGCTGACATAGGTCTTAGCAACCTGGACCGTCTGTAAAACCACGCCGAGAATGCCGACAATACTGAATGTGATCGACAAGGGGTCCATGCTAGGACATTCTTTGATAACAAGGAGAATTATTGTGTATCGCTGGCAGTTGCCAGAGACGCAACGATGCCTCGGTGGCACCAGAGATTAAGAAAGGACTGGAAATTTTGGCCTGAGGCTGTGTAGAATGTCTCATTAGCGTATTATCTAAGGCCGGCGGCACAGCATAGAATTTGTGGGGGCCATAGTGATGAACATTAACCGCCTTTTCCCTCCAACCAGAAAACGAAACTCCCTGGCCGGAGCTCCAGCCCACCTTGGAAATCTATTTAGCTTTTGGCATAGGAGGACGACAAACTAACAGTAGAATTTATACCACTTGGCTGGCAAGGGTGATTGTTGGAGCTATTTTCTCGTAGGTTAGGAACAGATATTTGTTAATATGGAGGTCATCGAATTCGCAAGGTATGAAGTGAATCACGGCGCGTAGATTCAATCAGCACCATATTCGGATTCACAGTCATAGGGTCGCAATACCTTGCTAGTATACTTCAATGGCCTTACGGTGTATACGGGCGTTTCATTGAGAAGTACCTATGATACCACAGAACGGGAGCGCTAATGTATTTTACTGTACTACAGGCTCCACTAGAAAACGCATTATGGACTTTGCGGTCCTCCCGACTCCCATAGACAAGCTCTTACGTTGGAGAACGATTGCTATATGAGGATATAGAATTGTTAGTCCGCCCATAATTCTCACCCTCCGCGAGTTCCTCGAGTTCCAAATTCTCCCCCATCGACCCTGAATGAAGCGTCCCTGTTCAGCAACGCTCATTGCGTCTGACGAGATATGAAATATAAACTACCGGAGCCCGGGTCTATGAATAGCTCAAAAGGACGTCGATACGTTCTCTTGCTGCCGTCTATCTCTTCCGAGCGCTGCCGCCCTTGATACGGCACTGTACTCCTCCCCTCCAACAACCTCTGCAATCAATGCCACTATTTCCAGCACGTTCGCGAGTTGACCACAGTGCAATCCATCGCCCGCTATACGTCAATTTTGGGGGCGATAATCTAAGGCGCTTTTCTACACAAGGGAACGGCGTACATTGCGATGGAGAGCATGAAGGGTGACATAATAGGATATCATGGGACGGGGTTGGCTCTTAAGGACGGGAGGTTCAAAACAGTATATACTGGAACGGCTTATGGACATGATCGCGGAGATACGAAGCGTTCCACAATCCAGGAGTGTGGGAATGGCAAATGCACATGGCGAGACTCTGTACGACTCCCGGCTGCAAGGGACTCTGGGTGCACGAGGACGCTTTGGCCCATTTCAGAGTCCTTGCAAATGCTATCGATGCCTGGCGCGGCAAGTCCCGAGCACTATGCCGAGGTCGGGGAGCTTGTTGTGATGCACGGAGAAGAGTGGCCTCTTCGCTTTACACAGGCCGACCTAAGCAGCTTGAATACTCTTGCACGTGGTGACGAGGATGGGGAAATTGTTGACTGGAAAAGCGCGGCATGATGCCCATCATACCGGGAATATATGACCGCGGGGGACGTTAATCCACGGAATGAATCCAGACGACACGAGACAGATGCTTTCCTAAACCCCATGCCAAGAAAACTTCCTTAGGAGAATATTAGAAGTACTCTGGCGATGTGTGGACGATGGCAATACATTGCACCCATGTCATCAGGGTAATGGAAGAGTGCGTGGAGTCATTGAATGCCACCACTGGATTATATCAGACGTTTTGTCAATAGTGTCCGGCCAGCGGAACGAATATTCCTATCTTCACTAATCCAAGCTTGCCAAGTAGGCGCTTGGCCATCAAACGGATAGCAATCTTGCTAGGCAGAGCATTCTACGCACCAGTTGCCCGCGTAATCAGCCATCCTTATTGTTTCAACGCCGCCCTACAGGAACCAGACTCAAGAGTGAACTGTCCGAGATAACAGCACAGAACGCCCGGCAACTGCCTGTTAAGGCCAAGCCTTGATCTTGTGGGACCATGACTATGCTTTTCCATGTCGACATGACTTATCGACTGTTACTGTTAGTGGGTATGGACCGGAACTTGCGCCGATGGTAGGTGTTGTTCCAAGGAGAGCACCGAGTTTAGAGTGCATAATTCATCTCTTAAACATTATGAGTCCGCCGAAAATCCATATAAGCTGCAGTAGCTTGCTGATCAACGTATGATGCGCCAGGAGGCAGATCGTTCCTAGACAGTCCAGCTACGTTCATCTTTCGTTCAGCTGCTCGCAGCTCCTCTTTAGCTGCCGCCAATTTGGCTTCCTGTCTCATAATTTCCTCATCCACTCCTAGCCTGCGAGATTCTTTTCTTGTCCTGGTCTTGTCCAGTTGATCGACGAATGCGTCACTTATCTCTATTTTTTGAGCTGTGCTGGTGTCAAAATCGAGTGCCTTCTGATTCTGATCAGGTGGTCCCAGGCCTAATTGATTTATCTTCAGCTCCTGAATGGCTCGTTCCAGTCCGTCTATATGGTCATCCAGCCATCTAACCAGGTGAACTGGCTCTTCCGTCTCCCATGTCTTTTTTGTGTAGTTAGCGCTACGTGTTTTGGCAGCTTCAAAAGCTGTAAGATTGAACTGGTCGGGCCATCCACTGGCCCGGTAAAGCTCTCGGACGACGGTGTTCTTCATAAATCGTCAATAAAACAGCACGACATACATACAAGGGCTTTTGGCAGGCAATTGCATCGGAGTGATCAGGACTACCTACCGAGGGTGTAGAGTATGGAGAGTACTCTGCTGGCAGCCATTCTAGATTTCTAAACTTTTTGATAAAGTCTCGAAGCACATCTGGCGCGTGTCGACTTGGCAGGTGTTCCCAGGCATTGACATTTCTTGACCAAGTTTGCTTGTGACTACTTTGTTCTAACTGTGGATCCTTCGAACATCCACATAGTCCGTTGGTGAGCACAATACGATCTGCGCAGCCATCTTAATCTTGAGTACCAACACTAGCAGTATCAAATGACTTACTGGTCCAGGTGTCCAGCAACAGAACGGCGCCGTGGTTTCCCACTGCGTTTAGGGCGACTTGCCAAGGCCTCATATAAGGCCCTCGTTCGCTGTAGTAGCTCCATCCATCCGGAATTACACCGAAAGGATCTCGACTGCTCTCCAAGTCTTCATCTTCCCGGAAGTCGGCAAAAATTCCTTCAAACAGCCATATCCTTCCATTGCTCTCAATATAAGGTAGCTTCTGGATAAGATCCACAACTTGTGGTGCCATGCCGAGGGACTTCGCAAACTCAACATTTATTGGAGGATGGAGGTGAGGTGGATATTTGATTGTCGCTGGTGGAAATTGGCCCATATGCGAAAGCAGTTCATAGAATTCCGTCACCAGAGACGCGAATTCCCTGGTATTGAAAGTCGTGAACGGATAATGGCAGAAGTGTGTAGCAAAGAAGGGAGTGGTAAGGTGCCTGATAGGCGGGACAAAAGACATGAGAACAATCGCTAAAAATGCCAGATAAGTGAAAGTTCGAGACGAAATAGGTCTTAGCCACCGGATGCGGGGAAGGGCCATTGTAGGGGAGAACCCCTTCTCAGCCTGCATCTCTTCGTAGCTCATGTTCGAAGGACGCGACTCGAACCCGCGCACAAGCTGGTTGTGCAGTAGAGAAGTCATTGATAATGTGTTGTCGCATCGTAGTTAACGTAAAGAAGTCCAGCTTGTTGGCTTTCGTAAGGGTGGGACAAATATGGAACATGAAACACGAAACACGTTTTAAGGATATTAGTCACCCTTATGAAACCCGTCAAATCAGGACGTGGCAGTGTACATGCAAGCTATATTGTTGATCAAGCTTTACAAAGGCTCCGATTGGTATACATATTTATCGGCGATTTAGCAATGCCACACAGCTCATCCTCGCATTCTTATCCTCATGTAGCTGTTGAATCCGCCACAGTGGCGAAATCTGCCTCCAGGGATATGTTGCCTGGCATACCGCTTACTGCTGGCGCGCTGCCCGTGATCAGAACGATAGATCTACTCAGGGGTCAACTCCGACATTGAACGAAAGGGGTATTAGCACACTGCTATGTCCCTTCTTAGGATGTAATAAAGACAAGCAGCATGGACCTTGATCACTGTCTGGCATTCGTTCTGTATGCGAGTGATCGAAGTGATATTCATTCATACTATCAAGCTTGATGGTAATTCTCAACCAAATCGCATCCGAATGTTCTTGGTCTGAAAATTCTAGGGGTGAGAATTGCAGACACTTGTCAGATTTGGTTGGTAAGGCAGATTGCCAAGGTCAAAGAGGGTGGCCAAAGTCCGTCTAACGATGTTTACCCGGGCGCGCATAGACTCTGCCAAACATTTCATTGTCTCATCATTTTCATCTGTAATAAATTCAATGACTCTATTATATAATAGATCAAATCAGTATTTTAGCAATCACGAAATCCATAAGGGCCGGGTAAACATCGGCTATGGATACGGGACGTTTGTCAATCCGAGAACTGCTTACTAAGCATTCTCCAAATTCCATCTATACTGGCGGCGCGCGCAGGCAACTCTACTGACGGTTCACTTTTCATGGCTCGCACAAAACCCTTCAATGAATTCTGTGGAGCTCAATTGCTGCTACAATCTTGTCGTGGCAATCTTCTTACAACCCATCGTCATTCGGGTAGCAAAGCATCTCCCTGGCCCAGCATAACACAGCAACCGAAATATGAGCTTCTACCTGACCTCAGTGATGATCAAACTGTCTTCCGTCATGAGCATCATACGTGATCCGCATCCCCTGATCTTTCCAGAAATCATGTCGAAAATGAGGCGTTTTCGGGTAAAATGTGTAGCAATTTGAAACGCTCCCGATATGCGCAGATGTCATTTCATCGTTAGGTTAAAGAGTCGACCACGAGTATATTTACATGAGCTTGGACCTAACCACTCCTCGTTCAACTTTAATTCCCATCCGAAGCATCGAAGATGAAACCATATGATGCGTCATACCGCTTAGCCCTGCTTCTGCCAAATGTTTGCGTAATTGCGGCGCCGCCTATCAGTTTGCTGTCCTCAGGAGGAAGTCCCGCGGACTCCTTTTCAATCAACTCCACGATCTACGTCAATAACATCACACTCCCTTCTATCTTGCAAAATTTAACGTAAGTTGAGTCGACACAGCAAGGTACTAGCTTATCATGAGACTAGAAAACCCGTCTTCCCACCTCCTGATCCATTATCTTTCGATACTCCGAATATGACACTTTCTTTTAGAGACTATTTGTACAATACGGTGTATGATCTACGCGACGCGGAAGCTACGATAAAGAAAGCTATGAATGCAGCTGCAATGAATAGACCTCAGACCCTATTCCCCCCAGGTCAACACAAGTGGGAGGTTGGCTCGGCATCTCTGAACTGCATGATAGAAAGCTTTGAATCGAACGCCCTCTTGGCTTATGGCGGGTGGATGGAGTCGCTTAGCGCGATGTTGCGCTTTAATCAGAATTATAAGAAGGTCTCCTTTATGGTTGACCTCTATTTGAGAGAGACGGACGCTCAAGGGCACACTGCGCTGTATGATCAGGGTGACTGTTATTTAATATGCTAGTCTACCAGACTGTTGTCTAATCAAGACTTTTATCGTGGGGCCCAAGCAAGAACGCAGCAGCTTTGGTTCTCATGATGACAGAGTATGCAGTCCAGGCTGTCTTAAGATTCTGTGATGCGTCGAGGCTATGCGGCGGGATCCTTGCCCTCCAAGGAGGGAAGGTCAATGTTCTCAATTGGTTCCATTCTCAGGCAACTCTATATCAGTGTTGGGTTACAATCTATATACCTATTGGTCGTTGCGGTGGCTGATCTCCCTTGGATACCGCGCAAACCACTGGTGGGTCTGCGAAGAGGTGCTAATCATGTCGCATATATATATCAGTCAGGCAAGTCTTAATGTAGACTCCAGGTCCAGAAACAAGGCTTGCTAGCTTAGCCACCGCAAATTAGATTTAACTATTAGATAGTTCCTATTAGCACTGCAACAGTATTACCCTGTCGTTAAAGTTTATATTGTATAATTGCCTGTGGCGAGCAAGAGAGTTTATTCGAGGATACTTGAGTAAGGTAGCCCAGAAGGCAGGTGCTATTGGAAGATGCTACTAGCAGAGTCGCTTAGTAATAGATTAACTTAAGTAGCAGGGACCTTCTACTACTAAATCCTCATCCTTCTTCTACTCTTAAAACACTATCTAATTATTCTAGCGACTACAGTACAATCTTTATAAAATCTTAAAATTATAATTATTATCTTTTATATCTATTTTAATATATTTTTATAATCTTTTAAACTATTAACTATTCTTTTTATTCTATTTTATTCTATTTAAATACTTTATAATAATTTATTTTTATTTAAAAATTCTAAAATTTCTCTATTATATTTATTAATTTTAATTTAATATTATTATTTTTATTAGAAAAGTTTATTTTATATTATTAATTTATAAACTCTAATTTATTAAGATTTTTATTATAATTATTATTAAAATTATCTAGTAGTTTTTATTATAATAATTTATTTTATTTTATTCTTATCTTTTTTATATTTACTTTAATATAGAATTTTTAAAAATCTTTATTTATTATTAAAATATTTTATAAAATTAATAAATTAATTTATATTTTCTATAAAATATTTTTAAGAAAAGATTTTATTA
>NAPT01000852.1:0-11063 GCA_002927785.1 Cladonia uncialis
CCAAAAACCCTCAAAAAAAAAACCCCCCAAACAAATCCCCAACAAAACCCCCCCAAAAAAACCCCCCATCAAGAAACCCTCATCAAAAATCGCCCACCAAAAACCGCCCATACGAACTTGGCTTTACCAAATTGCTCAGGGCATGGCAAGGCTCCTTCTATGATAGGTAAGGAGGGTATATGTCACCGTAGCATAAGGGTATTGTTTTCAGTGATTCAGGCAAGGTATGGGAATGAGAATTCTCAGTTTCCATTTAAATTCATCGCAATCTATGGTGTATGCAAGATAATAAGGATGCTGAGGTAACTGATGCATGTGATACTCGCTCGCTTACTCATGTTTCAGAAGACATGAGAAGGAAGCTTGATAAGAAGTCCGCCCCTTGGCCAAACAACCAACCAACCAATCATCCATCACACAACCATACCAAGATGTACTGTCGGGAAATTTTTTTTGTTGTTTTATGTTTGTAGAGTCCACCGCCTGTCCAACCGGTCCAACCTAATATACACCGTTGGCTAATGCTCCACAAGAGGAAGAGGAAGGTGATGTGCTGCTAGTGAAAAATCTTTGGTGTCTAGTGTCTATGAAATTGGTCGTCCGTTCTTGTGCCCAACCTGTGGTAATACAATCACTGATCTTCCATGAAAAGCATCGGTAGAAGGAAAAACGGACCATCATCGTGTGTGCTCGCTTTAGGTGATCCAGGTATGCATGCATAATCGAGAAAAGTAGAAATCGACTCCTGGGATTATCTCGCCGCACCATTTCGTCACTTATTCTCTGCAAACCAGTGGGGATACATGCTGGTTGATTAGTTGTCCAAATGTCGTAGAGTGTGTTTCGTCGGAAGGCAAAATTGGGAGTGTATGATTTCAAAGCCCGGTGCCTCCCCACGTATGCATGCATGGTCCATGGAAGAAAGAACCGAATAAGGGAGACTTTTTGGCTCCACGATATCGTTTCCAGGCATCACTTCGCTCCTCATACTGTCGAGGTGCGTGTCGTTTGGGTGCGCTAGTATTGATGCTGAGCACCATGGGATTCGGGCTTTGGACCAACTCTCCACTCTTCCTTGATTTTGAGTAACCGTAAGCATCCCGTCCTGACTCTGCTTCCTCGTCCCACGCGTCACCCAAGATGTCCTTTCTGAGCTTCCAGCTCTCGACTTCGAGTACCGAATCCTCTTTCGAAGGACAACGGATCCGAGCCCAGCAGCGCTGGAGGTCGATGTCTTGGAAGGCCCAAAGGGGTCTGATCCATGCCGCACCAATGCCTTCGAATTCGGCTTCATCTAATGAGCAGAAGGTGGTGGGTGATACGTTAAGTGTCAGGTCGAGCAGAAGGTTTTTAAGGGAGCATTCGTCCGCAACACGCCAGCAAAGATCAGCCCAGAGGCGGTCATGCTTCGCTTTCCAGATCTGGTTGGTGGTGAACTGAGGGTTACCGTAGGCCTGGTACTTGAGGGCTACGCTGGTGATGGATTTCATAGCCACCGGAGTGAGTTGATCAAGGAAATGGCGTAGTGTGCCCAGGGCGTGGAAGTGGAAAGTAGACTTTGCATAGAAGACTGATGCAGCTTCGTCGTGCATTTGCTTGTTAACGTGAAGAAGAGTCGTAGGGATTGGTCCATAGTAATCGCTAGGCAGACGCTGTCTGACCGCTTTGGGTTTATTTTTGGTGTCCAGCGATCGACGACGTTGAGCGGCATCGTTAGGGAGTACAGGTTTTATGGCCATATTTGAACGCGGGTGGCGGTATGTAAGGCTCTTGCTTTTGTGGTTGTTGTTGACCCATAAAAGCTGGTATTCATCTTTGACAATCGCTAAATCATAGATCTGATTCCTGATCTCGCCAGGAAGTTTTAGGAATGGAAAAACACCGTTACGCTCATACCGTAGTGCGCGAGGAGTCTCCGGCTCACAAGGTAGACGGACGAGAGGTCTTCGTGGTGATCCTGGTGAACGTTGATCCAAGATGAGATACCGAGGCTCAGCGAGACCAGGGACTATCTTCTTCGGGGATGGGATGCGAGGGATCTGGTATCCCTGGGTTCGTTGACGAGTTTGAGGGTGCCAGGCTTTGCCTTTCTTTGCGCTCTGCATGAAAATGTTAGCTTGTGGCGCTGGGAAACACAGAATCGCTCTCCGGACTGATTTACTCACGCTGGCCGAGGAGGTATTCTTGCTTGCTTCAATAAGCTTGTCGATTTCGTTCTTCTTGCCGACCATACTCTTCTTCTCGCCACCGCGGGCGGGCTTTCCATTCTTCGCCATAGCAAGAGCGATCAAAGTACAAATTTGGATGGAGAATGGGAAGTCCCGAGGTACTTATTCAAAATCGCGTGAAATGAACGAGACAGAGACAAATCCGGAGGTTGGGGAAGTGTAATCGAGCTTTTAAGTAATGGAAAGGTAGTCGAGATGCCACAGACAAGCAAGTACTCCCAGGACTAGTGCCAGACCGTTTGCCGGAAGGTTTTCATATCAGAATGTTCAAGTTGTAGAGCAGAGAGGCCAGTATCGAGAATGAGGCTAGATTAAAACCGTAGAAATGATCAGATCTGCCTGAAAACAGAAGGTATTGATCTCGATGTCGTCGTCTAATGCTGTTTATTCGAGCTTTGCAGATGCATGTATTGTCATCAAGGTGCAAGAAGGAATTGAGATGGAGAGGTATAAGGCAGGAACCGAAGATGGCTGGGAATGAAGATAGAGGCAGGCGGGTGGTCATCAGTGAGTGTTGATGAGTGGGAAAGTAAGCTCAACAATAGCTTCGCGTCACTTTTGCGGAGCAACACGAGGCTAGTGAGTGAATGATGGTAATTTCGCCAATGAAAAGTGTTAAGACGTCAATAGTAAGACTCCGTATTGTTCCCAAGACCTCAATATCGAGTATGGCAACAGGAATGTTGCTCATAAAGTCCGCTTGTTGGAGAAACCTCATCGCATCATGGTGGCAAGAAAGCGGCAGATTTTGGCTATTGATCAATCTTGCGTATTCACTCCTCGATAGCGAGTCAGGGTTATGTCGAAGGGGGCTGGTCGTTTCAGGAATGAAGGTTGATATTACTTCGATTTCGGAAAGGGGGTAGATGCAGATGAAACAGCCAGCCAGCAAAAAGATGGCTTCACGAGCGAGCAGTATTGGTCAGCTTTCAATATCAAAAACTAGAATGGAATTTGATCAACCAGCAAACCTTCTATAGCGATTCCCTGTAATTAATCCGTATGTATGCGCTCCGTTCTAGTACGAGTTAAACGCAGATACCTACGCCAGCTCCATAGACGCCCCTGAAAGCAGCGTACAGTGGTCTCCTTCACTTCACCAACGCCTCGATTCCCCGCTGCGTCATGGCTTTTTTCACATGCTCGTATACCTCATCGGGGCTCTCCGCCTTCACAACCTTTATCTTCGCAACCTTACCCTGCTTCTCAAAGTACTCCACAACAGGCATACTGGTCTCGACGAACGTCTTAAACCGCTTCCTAATGCTCTCAGCATTATCATCCGTCCGACCACTGGTCTTCCCCCTCTTGATCAGACGCTCTTCCATCACGTCCTCAGGGCAATCGAAGAAGAGTGTGAATTTCGAGGGGCAGACAGCTTCTTCGAAGCGAACAGCTTGGTCCATTTTGCGGGGAAATCCTGCGAAGCAATGAGCCATACCATCCTTGTCACCAAGTCTTTGTTCTTATTCCGAGGGTAGGCGAGACCTGGCACAAGAGTATTGACGTACCGTCAATCAAGAATCCCCCCCTTCCTTCGTCCTGGTCCATGATAGCATTCTCCAACAATTGGACCGTAACTTCCATAGGTACGATCTTTCCATCCTTAATATACTCCTTAATCATGTCCCCAAATTCACTGCCTTCCCTATCTTGCTCTGCTCGCAGCAAATCTCCTGCCGAAAGATGTGTAAAGCCGTAATCCCGTACCAGCTTGGCGCATTGGGTCCCCTTGCCTGCACCAGGGCCACCAAGGACGAAGATAACAGAGGTCTTATCAGGTGAGAATGTCGGAGTAGACTTCGGAGGGGCAGAGAGGCGAGGGGAGGCCGGTGCCATGGCTAAGTGTTGGGTTGGGACTATTTAGGACTTATGGAAGGGCCACGGACTTTTGGGGGGTCCTTTGCACGGGCTTTGACCATAGAAACGTAGGCTCCTGTTCCAGCAAGGAAAATCAATATGAAAGGCCACACTTTCAGCTGCTGTTGGTTGGGGTTAGGCCGAGATGTGTAGTTTCGGCGGAGCGTTAGAGCAGAGGCTTTATAGACGAGACGTTGCTGATGCCTATGAACAATTGATCCCGATGGGGGAATGGGCACTGTTTTATTTGCTATAGTGGTTCGCAATGACATATGGAAGGGACTGGATTAGGTATTCAGGTGGGTTGAAGTTTCTCCGGTAGGATGCACGTTGCGGGCGTATGATGCTTTCTCGAGACTAGGTCATCCGAGTGTAGCTTAAGGTACCTTATCTCTCAACGTTAGGCGTCAAGACATGTCGCATGCTCAAATTTTGCGCGTTGGTCACATGTATGTTTGGTAATTAATTGAATTTATGTGGTGGAGTTACATATCTAGATGCTAGATTATATAGATAGACTAGATCAGTGACCTCACACCAGCCTAACTATGTGAAAGAAATGGTATAATAAAATCCTTGAATTCCAGGAGAACCTGTACTCCTTCCAAGCCCATTCATAACAGTCCTATCGAAAATTTGCAGGTGGGAGTCTCGGACTCGTTGGTGGGCTTTCTACCCGTCCATCTGTGGTGTATGCTTGCCCTGGTTGTGCGGCTCCAAAACCTGGACTGCTTAGTGGACTCGAGTATGCGCCTGGAATTGGCACAGCGTCGTAGGTCTGCTCGCCCGGCGCTGCCGGGACGTGGTCCTGCACCTGTGGCTTTGGCGCTGGCTCGAATCCTTCTTGTGACATTGTAGGACTGGCCGCGTGTATCTTGATGGGAGGTGGTTGCAATGTGAATGGCTTAGGCTGAGAGAAGGACTGGTGTTTCGACGCGAATTGTGTGCCTTCACCGTAGTATTCACCATTCTCTGCCGAATCGATAGGGTCATCATGCAAATGCGCCGGGAAAGTGGAGTTCATAGGCGTCTTTTGGAAGCCAGGAGTGTTTGGAGCAGATTGGGCTTTGAGTTGAGCCAGATAAAGATCTGTACGAGCTTTATCCCGTAGATCCATGGACTTGGCGAGCCTCCGCTTGGAATAGAAGCGAAAGAAGACAACAGCGTAAATGGTAATGGTGATGACTTCGACAATGATCTCGATAAAAGCACAGATAAGCGACCAATTCTAGAAGAATGTTAGACTGAGAGACTTGTTAATATTTGGAAAATTGTGTGAGATCACGAACCTGAAGCCTGCAGACTAAGGCGTAGTTGACCTCTGAGTCAAAGAGATCCTTCCGTTCTCCATCCTTGCAAGACCATCCCCACATGTCTTTGCCCTGGCCATTCGCTTTACTTGAATGCAGCACTGCGGCACCAATAATCCACATGACGGTTGCGAATGTGAAGTAGGCTATTGAGAAGAATGTGTAGTAAATCGCAGCTTTTTCCGCACGCTTGTGACCACCTTTCCAGTATCCGTAGATGACCACAAGAGACATAGCCAGCGAGACACAAGCGATAGTGAGTAGAGTAATCTGTGGCCATGTCTTCTGGCCTTGAGCCCAAGGCGGGAATTTGCTCTTGGGAGACAGCGTCTTCGTAGCGTTGAATATCGAGAAGGTTGTGGATAACATAGCTAGAACGATAAGACTGCAGCTGAAGTTGGTGCCACGAAGACACATCTTGGCCATTCGGACCCGGGTTTTTACTTTCTGAGAAGCTCGTTAATATAGCTCACTAGTACTTCGAGTGATATGCTCACAATGTCTTTTGCATTTTGCTTCTCCGTATGCTCTTCGCGCTTCTCTAGAACCTCCTCTTCCCTGAAAGTGGGACTGAGTGGATTGACAAGTCGGCCGGGTGTTCCGGGTGGCTTCAACGCACTTTTGAGAGGTGAATTTGGGGTTAGGGGAACCTCGACGCCGGCATAGGATGAGTGCTTCGAGCCAACGTTATCCGACATGTAGCCGAAGCCTACGTCGGAGGGCTGGGCTTGAGGCATGAGGTGTCGTGTGGTGACTGGGGGATCAGCAAATGGGGATCCATGAGCAAGGGAGTTTGGAGAGCTCCAGCCTTGCTATTATGACTCAATTCACATTCGCACGAGTATTGACTCTCATCCTTGTGATCAACCGTGCGTTCAAATGGCAAACTTTTCTCCATTGTACCAGCTGTTATGCTCTGGAAAACGGTGCGTTCAACTTGCAGCCATGGGAATTCTGCGATTGGCGTTGAAGCCCACCGGGCGCTTATAATTGACATATCCCATCCCAGAGCACTTGTACTCAATATTGGACATGGGCAATTCCAACTTGATGTGTATGATATGGCTATATGTATTTTCTCTGCTATTGAAATTGTGATCCGTACCTGTGAACCTTGTCTGCTCTACCTGTAGTCATGCTCTGTGGCCCAGCGCTCGGCTGGCACAGTCCCATGCTTGCCGTCTAGTAGCAATATTATCACCTATGTAGAGAGATGACAGGGACATTGATGCTTCACTCGTTCATTTCATCCCCAGATCGGCGTAATCACTCAGACTTTCCTTTTGAGTCTCCTCGCAGCGCAAAAATGCCACTGAAACCCTGGATTCCAGAGGAGCTGATAAACGCTTGGCAAAGGAATCGACACGTATCTAACTCCGCACTCAAGATTAAGCCCCAATCACCGTCAAGACGTGAAGTATTCTTTGTATTCCGCTGCTCAGGAAAATGGCGTTGCCAGCGTTTGTGGAGCTTGGAATATAACGTCTCTGCGACTTCGCAACATCCCGTGGATCAAGCACGTCTGCGCTCATTCTTCATGATTGTACAAATCTTGCCCTCACATGATTTTTCAAGTATGTCCCGATAGCAAGTAAGCAGTCAAAGAGACAACTACACGCTCTCTGATGCTACAAAAGATGATTACTGCCGCGTTAGTTTGTCTTAGCGGCTGTATTGTAGGTGAAGATTGATAAGCAGTCGGATACTATTGAGCTAGTATTAAACAATGGGACGCCTGGGACACCTGAAAATGAATTTGCCGGCCCGCGTCCCACTACACCAATAGTAAGATTACCATCGAAGAGTTGTGATACTCTGACGTCAACATCTCACCGTACTCGTTCCTTTGCGACTTTGGTAACTTTGCGCTGGTTTCGGTGGGATTAAGCGCGTGGCTAATATGGATGGCCTGGATACAACTTCTGAGTCTATCAAATTAGCAAGTGTCAATCAATGAGAGCAAGCGCGTGATATCAGGTAGGAGCAGGTAAATGAAAACACCACCAATACTGTTATCTTATCCATTCACGAGTACGGGGTACGGATACAGCTGTTGCCTGCTCGGCACGGTAAGTGCAGGTCAGCATTGTTAGGGTACAGAGATTAAGTTGGCTCGGAACAGGATAAGGTACCCTAAAAATTTCAACGGGACCGGACAGCCCAGACCCGGAGTCGGGAATATTTTTCATCCGGTCAAGACGCTTGACTACAAACAGACTAATGTCATCCGATCTCAGCGCTCTGATTGGACACGGACAACTGCAAACACCGACTTGGCGACTCTTGGCAAGATTTGTGGAGCATTAAGGCATCTCGAGTCATCGAAACGGATACGGCATCCAATCGAGAAATTATGCAAGCCTTGATTGATATCATTCTTATTGACTCCTTTCCTTCATCGCTCCTGCTATTTCTTCATTCTTGTCTTTGTATATATACCATTATCAGTATGCTCCGGTGACTACCTTGGTCCACTATTTGTTTATAATCTTCTACCACTGATAAAGAGTGTTCTCATAAGAAACCCCAGCTCCTTAGGCACCCCAGCTGCCTCCCACTCTTCACCTCCCGCCCACCATGAAGTTCCCTACTCTGTCCCGATCCAAAGCCTCACCTTCAAACAATACGGACGTCTCAGCCTCAACCAACATAGATGGAAGCATCACTACGCCCGCACCTCGCCTCTCCAGTGAAGCTACCTCGGCAACACAGGTAGAAAAAGAGACACAGATATCTCGTACTTCGTCCGAAAGCAAGCCAATCCAGGAGGATGGGGAAAAAGCAGCCGTCGAGAAGACCCCAATCGAAGAGGCGGAAGCACTGGAAAAGCTCTCTGATGAGCCAGAATATCCACAAGGGGCCAAGCTCGGCATAATCATAGCTTCACTGTGTCTTTCGGTCTTTTTGATGGCTTTGGACAACACCATCATCGCAACTGCTATTCCCAAGATTACAGATCATTTCAAAGCCTTGGACGATGTGGGTTGGTACGGTTCAGCCTACCTTCTTACGACTTGCGCCTTTCAGCTGTTCTTTGGAAAGTTGTACACCTTCTTCAGCATCAAGTGGGTGTATTTGACAGCTATATTCATCTTCGAGGTTGGCTCCGTGATTTGCGGAGCTGCGCCTACTTCTGTCGCCCTCATCATTGGGCGCGCGGTTGCAGGTGTTGGATCTGCTGGTATATTCTCAGGAGCTCTCGTCATTATCGCATACGCTGTCCCATTAGTGAAGAGACCAGTATTTACCGGCATTATTGGGGGCATGTACGGTCTCGCTTCTGTTGCAGGCCCACTCATGGGTGGGGCGTTCACTGACAAGGTGTCGTGGCGATGGTGTTTCTACATAAACTTGCCAATTGGAGCGATCACGATCGTTGGCATTGCGATCTTCTTCAAGTCGCCGGAGCGCAAGGCCGAAAAATCGATTGGCTTCTCGGAACGTGCCAAACAGTTCGATCCATTGGGAACGCTTTTCTTCATTCCATGCATCATCTGTCTCTTACTCGCGCTTCAATGGGGAGGAACGAAATACCCTTGGGGTAACGGCAGGATAATCGCTCTGTTCGTGGTGTTTGGGTTACTCGCTATCGGTTTCGTCGCTGTCCAGCTATGGAAGCAAGACAACGCTACAGTACCTCCGAGGATTGTGAGAAAACGAAGCATTGCATGTGGATGCTGGTTCGTATTCTGCTTGGGCGCGGCATTCTTCATCTTCATCTACTATCTACCGATCTGGTTCCAGGCGATCAAGGGAACTTCGGCGGTTGAATCTGGCATCAGGAATTTGCCAATGATCTTGTCATTGGTCATCATGTCCATAATCGCTGGGATAGCGATTACACTACTCGGCTATTACACTCCATTCATGATCGGTTCTTCCGTTATCATGGCCATAGGGGCAGGTTTACTATCGACTTTCAAGGTCGGCACCGGACACTCCATGTGGATAGGGTACCAGGCTCTGTTCGGACTTGGAATTGGTATGGGAATGCAACAGCCTCTCATTGCTGCGCAAACGGTTTGCGACCTCCACGATGTTCCAACAGCAACGGCTATCACCAATTTCTCTCTAACGCTTGGAGGCGCCTTATTCATCTCTGTTGGCCAGAACATCTTTTCAAATCGGCTGCTTACCAATCTGGCCGCTAACGTGCCTAATATCGACCCATCTGTGATCCTCAAAACAGGAGCGACAAGTCTGCGGACGGCTGTTGACCCAGGCAACCTTTCAGGCGTCTTGGAAGCTTACAATGGCGCTCTTGCACAAACCTTCTATGTTTCCGTCGCCATGGCGGCGTTCTCCATTCTTGGGTCTATGGGTATGGAGTGGAAGTCCGTCAAAGGTAAGAAGCTTGAGGTTGGGGCCGCTTAGACACGTTGCTTGGGAAATACATTTGCTAGATGAGGTCTGGTTAGAGAACCTGATAGACACATTTCGCATAGCCACGGCGTTCTTTGGGTGGTATTCGGGTTTCTGATCGAACGATACTTCTTATTCCCCTGTTAGCTGGTACTAGTGGCTATGTACACAGCGATTGAAAACAGTCCATACCAATTCATCTCACGGAGAGATTTGTATAGCAATGGATAGTTTGTAACAATTGAAACCATCGGACATCAAAGACTCGAGCCATTTAGCACATTCCTGTCTCAGAATTTGTATGAAAGCTAACACATTTGCACCGTGGACAATTTTGAGTGGCACTTCTGCCGGTTAAACATCGGCTAGGGGCTCCAACCCTAAACAATTCGTATTAGGCTCCAAAGCTCTCGTCCCAATTCGGGAGCTCCAATTGAGTATTAGGGGCTTTAATCTTGACAGCAAACACCATTGAATAGTATTGCACTTTCGCCCACACAGCCATGGCCCACACAGAAGCAGCCAGCGTCTACCCACCCCTAGAAGCTCGACCCATCAAGAACACAATATGTCTCTTCGATGTCGACGGCACCCTGACCCCAGCACGCCGTGTAATATATGCCCCAAAAATCCTCTATCCAGCCTACAACATCTACTAAACCCCATCCCCAGACCGTCGCCCCCGAAATGCTTCAGCTCCTCTCCGCCCTCCGCCATAAATGCGCCATAGGTTTCGTTGGCGGCTCCGATCTCGTCAAACAGCAAGAACAGCTCGGCACACCCTCGATCCCCGTCACGGGGCTCTTCGATTTCTGCTTCGCGGAAAATGGCTTGACGGCTATTCGACTGGGGCAGACGTTGGCGAGCAATAGCTTCATTGGCTGGCTGGGGCAGGAGAAGTATCAGGAATTAGTGAATTTTTGTCTGAGATATATTGCGGATATCAAGTGTCCCGTGAAGACGGGGACGTTTGTTGAATTCAGGTATGCTTTGGAATAGTCCTATCATAGTAATTGCGTTCAATTGGTAGTGTGATGTCGAGAATTGTTGTGCTAGCATCCATGTGAGGAGGAGGGAGACGCTCAGTGCTGCCACACGTACGAATGCTGACTCGCTACACCACTAAAGGAACGGCATGATCAACGTCTCCCCCATCGGCCGTAACGCCAGCATCCCCGAGCGTCTCGAGTTCGAGAAATACGACAAAGAGCACCAACTCCGCACCAAATTCGTCGAAGCATTGCGCGAGAAATTCGCCCACTTCGGTCTCACGTATGCCCCCCATCCCCCCACCAACTCATCC
>NAPT01000854.1:0-10963 GCA_002927785.1 Cladonia uncialis
ATTCGGGGGCATGTTTGGGGGTATATCTAGGGGCAGGTGTTACGGTGGTATATTTAGGGGCATAATAACTAAATTGATAAAATCAAGGGTATTAAGCTGAAAATTCATTGAAATTTAAGAAAATTAATATGGTGGTTTGGTTTTGTCGTAATGTCAGCCGTCCTCCGCCGTAAGCTTTGGCAGACTCGAGGGCGCCAGCAACCAGGATCACCCAGGATCACCCAGGCTCGCGCGACTCTCACCCGCGTCGCGTGAGCGTAAAGCGGTGCTCACCCCATGCCCGGAGAGGGGTGAGGCCGGGGCAGATTGCTGTCACCTTGGAAATCTGCCCCCAGCCTTGTGGGGGACAAGCACCCCTACAGATTATAGCCAACTTTCATAACTTCTCCAGCATAACAGAGCTTAACTTATAATTGACTTGAATTTATTAAGAATTATCAGATTCAAGATTTCCAAGTAAAAATTGTTTAATACAATTACTCATTGCAGGTTATTCTATGCTGAAAGGACTGGTATTCTTCAAAGAGAGCCAATATTTCTGTGCCCCCGCGAGCCAGCTCACTCGAAGCTCGCTTGGTAGCTGCTGCTTTACTACGGGAGCTAGGTGAGCAGGGATGATACAACACCCAACTTTAGAATATTGATGATGACTTGATTGGTATTCCATGGAGGTGGTCTGCTATTTATGCGGCGGCGCTAGGTATGATAATAGGGCTGAGAGGTGACATTTTCTAACGCCCAATCCTAGTGATACGATACACCAACTGGGTGCCCAACGCTTTATGCTTACCGTTCTTTTCTATTCACTAAGACTCCTTGATTCGAGTATTTAGTGAGTACACATTCTTATATAACTTACCTTAAGGGTCTTCGAAATGGCCACTGAGCTAAGATATAAAGGGAAGTAATACACTACCTATCCTGAGGATGACTTACCTATGCAAGCGAAATTAGTATTGACTGGGTAAAGAGGCATTTTAGTGGTGCCGCCACACCCCACGCTGGCGGGGCTGGGCGCGTAAACCAATCCTACTGCCTGAGTCGTTGTTCGTTCATCTTGATGCTGGAAAAGTCCTACCTTGATGATATATCCAGTGTGGCTGCGCGGGTGTCCTCGTGCTTCTTACTGAAAGACGAGCTGAACTTGCGTCGCCGGCACAAGCCGCAAGGCTGAAATGAAATGCTTTCTGCTCTTCTACCACCTTTTGCGCGCCTTGCCATTGTTGAACCTGTTTTCTGACAAAGGCTTGACCTTAAGCCTAAGCAGCCATATCTTGCAGCGACATCCTACACCCTCTTAGCATCACTTTGCTTCCTGAGCTTCAGAAATGCCGGATCTTGCTGTTGCAAGCCTTACAGCAGAATGGGCTACAGTGCTAGTCACTGCTGCAGGCCTTACCTCTCTAGTCACACAGATCAGAGCATATAGAAGTCTCCTTCATCCTTTTTATGACACTCGGGGCCGTTTCTGGCTTGGTCTATGGGTTGAAGATGACCGCTCTTGCTTTTACTTGATGCTACCAACCCCACAGGGGCCTATAATTGAGGGCAAATACACAAAAGGTCTTCGTCATCCACGTCGACCATAAGCCTGTTGGAGAGGTCGGTAGAGCATCATAGACCCATATTTTGGCGACATTCCATCCTGAGTCGCTAAATCCACGACCGATTTCGCGAGAAGGCAAAATAGAAGGTGGTAACCCAATCATTATTCCTACTGACTCTCCCTGTCCCTGGAAGGGCTGGGTGCAAACAAATTTATTGATAAAGAGTGGAAATAAGGTATGCACAACTATCACAAGGACGGCGTTCATTACATGCCTAGCCTTATGCAATGCTTATCAGACTTACAAGCATTCAGGTGCAGCTCGGGTCCGTATAGCCTATGCAGGGTATACAGGAATATAGGCAGTCCAATAGCCGCTGGGTGCAACTGCAGAAGTCGAATTCTCCCCTCTCGACAGCCACGATCACGCACAAGAAATGCACCCCCAACCTTTTGGAAGAAGAGTAGATAAATGCGTCCTAATATTAACAGGTGTAATCCAAGGCCTTGCAGTCAGCAAGCTCAGTTTCCCTGAACACAAAGACCCTGGCTATTCTATCCTTGAATCCTATGGAAAGGGTTTCATTGCCCACGGTAGAACCACCCACCTCTATAACATAGTGGGTGGCAACTACTACGACGTCGACTACCTCCTCCGCCCCCCCCTACCACCACTCATCGCCCCCAGCCGGCACCCTCACCCTCAAACCTACCAAACCCTGACCTCGACCTAAACCGTTTACCATGCAAAGACCAAAGCCCATCCTCTTCCATTGTCTACGTGCCCCCACGCGAGGGATGTCTTTCGGCAGCAGCGCTCGACTCGCTTCCCTGGTCCCCGCTCTCGTGGTCCACCCACCGGGGCATGCAATTCCTCCTCGTTGCCTACGGCAGACCTACCATGGAAGTATACCGCGAGGCTCTCATCGAGATGCTAAAAGACAGAATAAACACCGACTCGAATCGTTTTGAGGCGGAGGGATAGAACCCGGGTTTTGTAAGGGAACGCATGGCCGACACAGCGGCCGCATCTGTTGCCGTGGACGGTGGAGACAGTGGAGATAGCGTACGCATCGTCACTGCTGCTGCGAGGTTGGGTTGGGATGTGGAGGAGAGGTGGTTAGATGAGACGATTTTTTGGAGAAAGGAAGTGGGGAGGCAGAGGGTAGAGAAGGTGACGGGATTATTGGGTGGGGGGGAGGTTGTGGCGTTGGTGAAGTTGTGGGTATTGGATCATAAGCTTCATAGGGATTTGCCGTTGGAGATGTTGGTTGCGTAATTTGGGCGGGAATGGGATGGGGTTTCTAGGTGGGGTTGCGGTGGTGTAGGAATACTCTGTGGAAGAAGTTTAGGATCTAATGGTACCTTGGTAATAGAAGAGTTGAAAGACTGTAGAGATGGTCATCTACAATCTTAGTCCTGTAGACGCTGTGTGAGGCATGGAATATTTCTATAAGATAATTAAGCAGTACGAAGTAGCTAATTTATACCAATTTCTGCCTCTAGCGATCGAGGACCTGCGCTTTCGACAGTTCTTAATAAATCATGCGGAGTCCTCCACGTCTTCTTGCCTAGACTAAGCCTGACCACAGGTCGTACTTTAGTTTGCCAGGTTAAGGTAGCAACTCCTGTTCACAATTGTAAGAGAATGGAGCATAAGTGATGCATATAGAGAGATTGTTAAGACTAGGTTTCAACACTTATCAAGGTACTTTAAAGTTGTATATGTTTTTTATTAAACGCTTGTTAAGTACTGGAAAGCCGTGATCAAGGATCAGTAACCTTTGAGAATATAATTTCTAAACTATCATCAGCAATAAACTGTCAGGTGTCAACTTTGTATGCATGACTTTTGCTGCATTCTCTCACTTTCTGAGACCCCTCAACCCTATTGCATCTCCAACAAGTCCTTGACATTGGAATGCCTGGGTTCTAATTCAAATAATACTTTCCCGATCCAGCTTGTCCTTAAAAGTAATATCCACATCGACAATCATAAGCTTCCCGTTTTGGTTGCATCCATACTTCGACGACATCCACAAGACTTCCTCGTCGCCGAGCGGAACAGAGATACTTTCTCCATTGCCGATTTCAACTAATTGTGCATCACGTGCATACAACAGCTTACTTCCGATATGAATCAATATTACATTTGGCTCATTAGAGGTAAACTCAACCATGAAGTCCCTCACATCATGATGAAATTGGACGATCAATGTCCTCGCCGCTGTCACTGTAAGTCTGCCATCATCTCCCGTAATACTACTGAGCAGTGGGCCTCTGTCACCCTTGACTCCTTGAAAGGAAAGCCGTCCTTGAGCCTCTAGTGACAATCGAAAGGTGAAAGTCGAAGGGTAATCTGAAGAAGATTTCGGTGGTGCGGACAATTCTTTATCGCCCAACCTTAGGAAGAGCCAATGGCTTACATCAAAAGTGCGAGTATGGAGAGCCCGGAGGCTTTCCTCGGCCATATAATCAAATTCTCTAGGAAGCAGCCTTGCGATTTCTCGGGGCATCAACTCTTCCAGATGTAGCTTGAGTGGTGAGCTTTTACGTTCCCTATCTGCGCAAGCAAGAGGTGCTGTGTAAATAGCATGACTTGTATGTGTATAGCCGTGTCCTGCCTTACGGAACTCATGTACTCGGTGATAATGATCGATTATTTCTTTAAAGCTCAGCTCGAATGAGATTCCAGAACTGCGAAGCGTGAGTCTGGGTCCGTAAAAGCCAGGTAACCCAATGCAAACAATATTTCCAGACCTAGAGAAGTATTCTGGGCTGGGAGCCAGCATGCCACCATATATAGGTCCAATGTGACGCGATGGCATTAACCAAGCGAAAATGGACTCATCGTCTCGCGATCGGATGATTTCGTGCTGCAGTCTCTCAAAAGCCTTAGCGGCACCTTCTCCGTACAATAGCGGCATATTCACATCAAAAAGACCCAGTAAGGAGTATGCGATATCCTCGGGTCTTGTCGTCTCACGCGACGAGGCCCAAGACATTTTTGCGGCTGCGCTCGCCGGGTTGGGCTCAAACAGATGACTAGTATCAATGCCTGTTGCATCGGATATCAAGTGCTGAAGGCTATGCTTTGTCCCAACGTCTATCCAATCTCGGTCATAGAATGTCACGAATTCAGGAGCTAGGAGCTCCTGCAAAGTCCATCCTCGCGTAAACCATCGGCTTTCACGCAGCTTTTTCCTGGGAGAGTCTGTTCTTCCCACGGAGACAGAAATGTCAGCCAGATAGGCATAACAGACTACCGCATCCTTATACCATCGATACATCGAATTAATCGCCTCTGACAGTTCTGCACTGCTTTTTTGATCTATGCAACAGTTGTCAATCCAAATGTATTCCCAGCCATCAGACCTCGCTAGTGCGCAGCAATGTTCGATTTTGGAAAAGCCTTTGCATTGCTGATAATGCACTACTGGCTTTCCGAGGTCATGGAACAACACTTCGTCGTCTCCCCATGTGTGCGATAAGATGACATAGGGTGGAACCTTGTCACTAAGGAAGCGATGGAGCTGAAAGGTCGATGTATTTAGTAGATACATGGTTCCTGACCCTAGATCTCAACGACCCCCAGAACGCAAGCGGGTACCTCTTCGCTCTTGCAATGTGGATTGGCGGTTACTCGACGAGCCTTGATCGAGATTTCGATGTAACTAGTTCTAAGCCTAAACCTCAACCAGGTCATCAGCTTGAGGGAAAGAGACACGCAATGGGACTAAAGTAGAAATAGCAATCAGGCAGCAGTTCCTCCACTTCTAATGGGGCGCAGTCACCCAGGATCACCCAAGAGCACTCAAGCCCGCGCCACGGGTGCGGCCCTCACCCGAGCCCGGTGGGGGGTGAGGTTGGGGGCAGATTTTCCGTCACCTTGGCAACTGCCCTTAGATAAACGCTCCTCCCTTCGACAACCCTCTCTGAATTCATCTCACCGTGCTCCAATGTAACCCTCTCTCGTATCCTCGCTCAATAAGGTCGGTAACACTACGGGAGAAAGCTCTTCAATAGAGAAACCCCTAGAATACTGTTTTCCTCGAGCCAATGATTTGACGGGGTTCTTTCGCCATTGACGAACAATGTCACTCGGTCGTGAGACACCTTCGGCCCAATGCTGGCATGCAAATAAATTTTCGTACTGCAAGTACACGGCAAGGGAGACTCTGGGAGTTCTTATCCAGATCTACAAGAGACTACTACATATATGAAACTCTTCTCCATCCTTTGCTAGCTAGCCAAAGGTTCAGCCAAATAACTTTTCATTTACATGACCTTCCTCCTTTTCTTGTATTTAACTTCCTTGCATCCATCCATCCAATCCACGGGGGTATAAGAGAAGCAATCAAACATGGTTACATGACACAGATTTACAAAGCTATTCCCGTCCCATCACCCGTCCATCTGTACAGAGATAACACCTCCCGTCTCCGCATTTGTCCTTCTCCGAGCCCTTTCACCTGCGCGAGAGCGGACCGCATGACTTTGCGCATGTGTCTCTGTTCAAATATCTCCGTTAGCGCTCTTATCTCCCAAGCTAAACAAGCGGGAAGAGAATTGGATGGCCAACCTGATACTCCGTATTCAACGTGACAATACACGCCTCATGCGCCTTAATAATATTCTCACACGCCCCTACCACATTCGGATTTGCCTCCCCCGCCAGCTTCTCCGCCGTCAGCAAAAACAGGAAACCGCCTTGCAACAGGCTTATGCCGAAAAACCACGGCATGAAACTCAAATCCGGATCGTATTCAAGGATGTTGGAGATTGCTTCGGCGGCGGCGACGGCGTGGGACATGGCTGTTTGAAAGGCCGGGGTGGAGATCCATAGATCGTTGTCGTCGAGAAGGTTGATGGGGTCCCATTTTCCGCAGATTAGGATGTGGAGGACGTGCATTATGTGGGTGCCGTAGGCCGCGACGATTTTGGTTTGGATCATCGAGTCTGTGAGACGGTTAGGTCCTGGAGGGTTGGGGGCAGCGGTGTTCTGGCCGTTGGAGTCGTGAGTGTGGGAGAGATGATGAGCTTCGAATTCTTGGATGCTTTGACCGTAGGCTTCTAGTTGGGAGGTTATTTCTGCGGCACGGTCGTCCCATTCTGCTACGTGGCGGGAGGAAAGGCCGAATCGGGGGTGGATCCTGGCTTGGTTGAGGTCGACGATGTAACCTAGGATGGTCATCAATGGGGTAAAATAACCGAATATGCTATGGCCTGTGCAGAGAAATGTAGGTCCCCTTGTCCTGTACAGACTTTGCTCGCTACCGTAGAAGTTGCCCGCTTGAAAGTCAACGTCATTTAGCGGTTGCAGGAGATTTTCGCATTCCACATCGAGTAGGAAGATTGGCCTGTTGTAACATAATGCAAGATGCCGGTCAAGGGTGTAGAGCAGCCACCAAACCCTACGGCGCTCCTCCCTTTCTTCCTCGCTTACAACGCCAGGAACATTGGGCGGAAGGCTTCCTTTGGTGTTCGATGCGGCTGCTGACTGTTCGGGTAAAGCATTGTCTCCAACACCGCCAGCGCCGAGGCCGTCACCGGTTGCGGTTTCGCTCTCAATTGGATTCGGAGGAAGTTCTCTGTTGAGCCTGGATTCTCGAGCCAAAGTCCATGCGGCATTCCACCACCTCATACTTGCAGCTTTGTACTCAGAGGCGGAAACTATTACAGCCAGATGAATGTAGGTCGCAATATTGTCAAGAGGTCCTCCGTCTGCCGTCAGTTGATCACCTCCTGTCATTGCAACTCCAAGGCCTCCAAGGGCAACGCCGTTGATGGCGGAATCGCTGCCGCCATTAGCAGAGATTTCACCTGCGGGTGGACCGTGCACTAAGGGCTTCAAGAGTGCTATGGTTATCTCCAGTAGTTTCTGGCATACACGGCCTCGTGCTGAGGGAGGCGAGGTCAAGAACGGAGAGTCGCTGGTCTGTGCCGCGAGCCAGAGCATACTGGAGAGAAGAGATGGACTGCACGGCCTAGGTCTAGTTGCTCTCAAAAACGACTCCCTTCGGAAGAAATAGCCAAGGATATGGGGTGACGTTGGATGCACATGGGTAGTAGAGGAACTGGTAAAATAAAGCTCAAGCAAGTCGCATGCAAGCGAGACTGGTATGATTGAGTCTATATAGGGTAACAGAGGCTGCAAGACGGGGTACTTCAACGTATTCATGGCTTTAGTCTGCCGATAATTTAGTTGGAATCCGGAAGGAGAGGGTAGATTCAGCCACCCTGGAGACCCCATGAGCGGCGAAGCACCGAAGTATCCTGCTAACGGGCTTTCGCCGGCGCCTCCAAACCGGAAGGCTGGACTAGCAGCTAAATTTGGAGGGCTCATTGCGGGGTATGCGTTATCTCCAAAAGATGGGTAGCTCTGTGATGGCTGAACTTGGTGTTGCATCTGACCCAACGGAACTCCATTAGGGTTTGAATTTACGCCGTTCATGGAGATGGATCCGCGTACGCCAGGTCTGTCGTAGTCATGACTGAGACTGAAGCCGTTCAATGACATAGCCGTGGGACTTATTCCAGAGCCTTGACGCATAGAAGATTGAGGATTGGGGTCTGGGAGAAGCCCTTGCGGATGCGCTGGCGTCTGAGGTTGGAATTGTCCGACGCCAATTTCTCTGGTAGAGGCATATGAGCTGTCCGACATTGTTGTTGTACTTGCAAAATGTGGCTCTGTAGGTTGAGATGTATTTTCTATTGAAGACTGGGTTGCTCCTGATTGGAACTGACTGCTCGCTGGGCGAGGAGGCGAAGGACCTTCAGAGGAATATTCTTGAGGAGAATGCGAGTGACCAGAGCCAGCTGTCGCCTGCTCTTGTATCGCAGCATCTTTGCGAGACGCTTTACCCCGCTTTTTCCTTTCACGTTGGTATTCGCAAGACAGGCCGAATTCTGACGCTGTGTTAGGTTGATTCAGCTTCTGGAAGGAAGTAGCCTTGCTTACCCACACAGTGAGCACAAGGACCCTTGCCATCACATTTCGTCCGCAGTTGATTGCACTGATCGCAAGCTCTGCTGATCCTTTTCCTCACAGACCCTTTGTGTGTTATTTTGCCATCTCCGCCGCCACCCAAGTCCGAACTCTTTCCCCGTTGATGTCCTGTATCTGTGGTGCCTTGGCTGTAGGGATGATGTCTCGATCTTGCAGGACTCCTGACGGGTGATAATGGCTTGTTGCTAGCAAAAGTATCGAAGTGCTGTACAGCGTACTGTTGTACTGGAGCATGGAGAGGGTCGACGTGTCGATTGGACGGAGCCATGCTAGCTTGGGATGGCATTTGGCTGAGCATAGCTGCAGCTGAGCCACAGCAGATGGTCTTGTGGCATCAGTCAGAGGCGAACACGACCAAGGCTGCTCCTCTCAAATGTTTTCAGCCAAAGCCCGTTTTTCTCGTGTCTAGAGGCGCGAGGCTATCGACGTATCTTCCTAGTCCAGATGCCAACTTTGATTCATATTCTTCGACACCAATGCTCTACTTATTTGAGGTGAGAAGAGCAGCAAGGTACTCGAAATCGTATTATGACGTTGCTATGGTATTTTTGCATGCACGAGACTAGCATATATGCTCTAGTCTTGTTGACAGTCTCAGCGCGATCGACGAGCCATCAAGTTCCAAGAAGTATGGGCGCAACAACCGAAAAGTCAACGACGAAGCTCCTGTCAGGGCGTGAAAAAGCAGGATGACGATTGCGGGATCAACGTGGGGTAGACCAGACTAGAACACTTTTTGCGGCCCGGGATGTGCCTCGGGAGAATTGCCGAAGCGCTGGCATGCAAACAATCATGCAGGTCCCCAGTTCTCATCTGCGGCCTCTAAAACGCTTTCGAGTCAAGGCTCGTTGGCATCCTTCTATTTCAAGGGTCCCGGGTGGCGTGTGTGTTCGGTAGATCTGATATATATATGTATTTTTCCTGGATGCACTCGCCGCTATTGGTTCGCATCTACTCTCCCACAGCAGGAATGGATTCAGGCATTGATTACCGTTCAACAAACAACAGCCAAGGACCAATACGCATCTTGACTTCAATTTCACTCTTCCATAGCAGGTGCACACGGTGCTACGGCGCAGAGGATTAGCTGAGCGGTGTATTAAAGGATCATGGATGACATGAAAACAATTTAACGGGATGTTTTCTCTTACCGGTTCTTTGTGAGGGTTCTGGTCGAGAAACAGTCTCTGCCTTCATTAACGAATGTGATATTGCAAGTATGAAATTTCTGCTCTTCTCATTAGGAGTGTATATGATATCGTAAGGAATTCGCCCTGTTCAAGCCCAGAACAACCATGAGCTGTTCGAGGACCGAATATATAAAAAGACAGTAACCATCTTGTAGATACCAGGCAAGATCCGATAAGGTCCCTCTTCCTTGAATCCTTCCAAAATGCTCCATACTGAAAACTCGTCAGCATTGAGCTTTGCTTTGCACCAAGTGGACTCTGCTTACCTTACCTTGATATTAAATGTCCAAAAACGGCAACGCTTTCTGCGAAAACGTAGTAGGAGAACCATGCATCGGTGGCAAATATCCCACTCCATCTCCATCTTCCAAAGCATGTAATCGCCGTAGTTTATGTGTCTAGCCTACGCAAACAGTTCAGTAACGTAAGGTCTCCCTTTATTCCATCTAGCCTCTTTGGAATTCTTTGCGATATCTTTCCAAGCTCGTCCCGTGGTATACTCCAATGATGCACAGAGCTTTGCTCAGCAGCAACCGGGACGAGGACCAACGAAGATCCCAAAGACAAATTCGTATCCTAAGGTGCCCGAATGATACCGTAATCTGGCATCATTGCTTCTAGAAAACGCATGCCGAGAGAGCTATCTCTGGATTTTGGAAACACTGAAGAAGACATTGACTTAGGTGCAGAGACATGATTACCACATAGGATGAGATGGAGGACATTAGTAAATTAAAGCTTATGCCAGGCCAATTGGCGTAGAACTATCTTCTACGGATCAATAGGTGGTCAAACAACATACAGTAGAAATACCATTTGCAATGCACAGTTGCTCAAATGCAAGCTGCACGGGATCGTAGAGTAATGGTATTCTCCCTAGTCACCACGTGTAGAGACTTCCATGATCATCAGGTAGTATTACACCCTGTAAGAAAGAGCGTTCACCAAGCTTGGAGGCTAGGAAATTGCGTGCTCGGCGGAGTTTTTCCGCCACTCCGCAGCTCACGCAACGACGAAAAGTTTCTAGATTGGTAATGATGTGCATGATTTTCTCTTTTCTTTCCGCAGATGTCGCTCTTCGCATCCTAGACGTTCACATCAACCATTTCCCCCTTGGAGACCAGTGTGTACACCATGGCTACCGTGGCCACCGTCGGTGAAGCAGGCAAGTAAACCCCCCCCCCTCCCTCCCCCCCCCCCCCCCCCCCCCCCCCCCCC
>NAPT01000855.1:0-10959 GCA_002927785.1 Cladonia uncialis
CTCGCCCCCTTCCTCACCTACGCCCTCACCCACCACCGCGTCCTCATCTGGTCCTCCGCCAAACCCCACAACGTCCACTCCCTATGCTCCCACCTCTTCACCCCCTCGCAACGCTCCCTCCTCCTCGGCGAATGGGCCCGCGACACCCTCGGCCTCACAGCATCCCAATACAAAGACCGCGTACAAGTCTACAAAAACCTCGACCGAATCTGGACCGATACATCCCTCCCACAACCACAAGCTGGAGGACGGTGGGGACAGCATAACACGCTTCTGATAGACGACAGTGCACTCAAAGCTAGCGCGCAGCCGTACAACCATGTTGAGATTCCGGAGTTCGTGAAAGGAAGTGAGCGGGATGGCGATGGGAAAGATGTGTTTGCAAAAGTGGTGGGGTATTTAGAGGAAGCGAGGAAATACAGTGATGTCAGCGCGTTCGGAAGGGTTCGAAGATTCAATATCGACGATGGATGGCAATGGAAATGGCGGGAAAGTGCCGCCGGGGGCAGCGGACAGGAAGTCTCAGAACAGAGCACTAACGACGATGATGATGACTCCTCCGATGGTGGAGTTAGTATCTAACCTATCTTTGGTCCAGGTATACTCATACCTGCACCATAGAGAGCGAATTGTATCTCTATCACCTCTGCAGGCTAAGCAGACAACTCAGCCATCTACATTACCAGCTCATTCTTCTAACCTACAAATACACCCGCTTCTAAACTCCAGAATCTTTCTTCTCCTCTTGCATACCAATCCAAACCTCCACCGCACCAAACCAAACCAAATCAGACCCCCACAGCACCACCTCCTCCTTATAAACATCACCCCTGATACTCCGTCCCCAGCGTGGTGTGGTGTGGTGTGTTCCGAATATATAAACGCTACACTATAGACTCTTATCACCATTGAATTCACCCTTTGCTCCATTTATTTAAAAGGGTATAAAATCGCATATGCTGCGATTCCAACCCTATCAAATTAGATGTTCGACGGTGCAAAAACAAAAACGGAAATACACCGCTCCAACATGGGATGAAAGAGAAAATAACACAAACTCAGGGAACTCGGGATTCTGAAACAGGCTCTTAACCCGACATTTAAGCTATACTCTCACTATCCACTAGGTATGAAGATAGATAAGGTAAGGTAAGGTAAGATACAAAACAGCCCAGCCTCCCCCTAGATCCAACATAACCATTTTCTTAAATGCTCTTTACCCATGGATACATGGAAAGATACCTACCTACCTACCTACCTACCTTAGGTAAGTATAAGACCATCTGTAATTAGACCCATTTCATAGACACCATTCCATATCATAAAACCCGTGCCCGGCACATCACATCACATCACATCACATCTCAGATATAAAAATAAATTCTTCATCTTCCCTTTCATGCTTTGATAATTTCGGATGATGATCCCAGAATGCCCCCAACGCCTGCGCCAGCAAACACTATGGGAACCAAAGCTTGATATTTCCTTTCGGCATGATATGTAAAAGGTAAGAGCATCATCCCAACTCCACCATTGTTCCCCCCGCGTAACCGTAAAGAAAACCCATGATAGAAAAATTCTAGTTTCGTATCTCCCCAGCCCAATGCCTTGAAACGCCCTTTGTGAGATATAGACAATGATTAAGGTGGGTCCAATCAGGAGTGGAATAGATCCCACGCCCGTGCACACAAGCCTAAGAACTCATCTTTCTTCTTTCGTTGCGTTTCCGGGCTATCGATACCTAAGCCGAATGGGCCGCGCCTGGGTTCTGGTCCACTGCCGAGAGGTGGTGTGCCCATATCTCGTTCGTATTCTGCTCGTCCGCGTCTTCTGCCACCGCCGCTTCGGCTGGATTCTCCATTCATTTGATTTAGGAGGTGTTTGCTGGGAGTTGCACCTGTGTTTGATGGTGGAGAAGGAGGTGTTGGTGGATGGTGGCCTGAGTAGTGGACGATCTTGGGAAGGAGCTCTTCTCTTCCGCCCGCCATTTCGGCTACTACCTCTTCTGCTGATCTGTAGTCCCTCGCGCGACTGGATTGGGGAGGGTGAGATGATGGCGGTGGGAAGCCGGGGGAGGGGAAGGGTGGTCGATGGTTGGAATGGGAGGAGTTCGAATCCGAGTTGGATTGGTATTGTCCGTCTCGCTTGTGCATTCCGAGACCGTCTCCCGCGAAAACATCTGAGATCGGTGGTAACCTGTTGTTCGTTTGAGTTGCGGGAACATGATGAATGTGAGACGTGTTCGAGAGGTTGGAGGGTTGATTAGTGATGTGTCGACTCATGGGTGGTTGATGTCTGCCTGTGAAGCTTTGATGTAGGGGTGCGGACTGAATTACTCGTTCATTTGCGAACTGTTCGTGAGAGGGTGGTACGATAGACAAGCCATTTGGTGGCCTTTTCTTCGACGTTGACGGCGTCTTTATAGATTGGCCAAAAGGATTGTCCGAAGTACTCCTCCCGTCTGGGTCCGTAGGCTTGGCCGTTTTCTGTAGCCGCGACTCAATGATGTGTCTTTGTTGGTCGCGGACAGATATGCTTCTCTGCAATTGTTCCTGCATTGTAGGATCTTGAGTCTGGAAGCCAGGTGAAAGACAAGCTAATCCAACGTCGACCATAGCGAGACCTCCACTTTGTCTTGATGTTAGGGGCGCGGATTGCTTCGAGGACGTTGCAGTCTGACTTTGGGAGGTACTTGAAGAGAGGTCGAGTTTCCTGGGCCTATGCCTTGAGGTAGCAGGTACCTCGGGCGACGAGGGAGGTTCTTTCTTGACTATGATTTTGGGAGGGCCATGGCGTGATCTGTACATCTTGTGAATCGGCGAACGGTGCATCGGCGGCGAGAGCAACAACATGGTGTAGCATGTGGAGAGAGGTAGAGAGGAGAAAGTGGAAGGAACGAAACAACTTACGAATTAGGTGAACGCTTTCCATCTGGGGTGAGCTTCTGCTTTGCCGCATTTTCGCCAAGTACGATAGGTGCATTGGGCGACGTGGTCCGCGAAGTGGCTGAGGCGGATCTACGCTCTGCTTGGACAAGTGTGTGCGTTGAAGGAGCCAGTGTTGGGAAGGAAGAGGAGGGACTCGAATCAGGGTCAGACTGAGGCGGAGCCAGCGGCGCTGCGACAGATGCGACGGCTGTTGACATATCGAGTTGTCGTGGGATAGTGTTGCAGCTGCAGTGGTAGTGGTGAGTATGTAAGGATACTCCCAGACACCGATGTGAGAGAGAAGCGCAAGAGACGAGCTTCGCGCTTCACCCCTTTACCGATGGGAATGCTGTGCTGCTTGCCCACCCAATGGTCGACCCAGCAGCCAGGAAGGTCCTTTCTGGACAGCCTGATGTTGCAGGAGGAGGGAAGCAGGCGGTGCTTCTGGGGGGGTCAGGTCAGGAGATTTACTAGGTATGGGCTGGAGTTGAGGTGTCAGCAGGAGAAGGAAGAGGACTGTTTGGTGAGTGGTGAGTGGTGATTGCTGAGACTGGTGCGGATTTTTGAAACGGGAGTTTCTGAGCAGGAAGGAGGAGTTTCGAATTGCTGGGGGTGTGTGTCCGGGATGTTGGCTCGGATTCAGATTTCAGGAGGGGTGGGCGTCCATTTGGCTTGGGGCGGCTAACAGGTAACAAGGTAACAGGGTAACAACTAAGGTAGGAAGCGGGTTTGGAAGTTGGCCCTTTGCCCTTTTTCACTTCAGCGACGGTCGCGGTCTGATCAAGGATCAAGCGAAGAGAAGAACGCGACCCCTTCACTCTCCTTTATCCTTAACCCTTATTATTTCTGTGACAAGTGATGGATCTACTATTGGTATCTATTTCTACACAGTAAGATAGGCATTGATCTATAATTGAAACTGTTCATTGGACCACACAGTGAAATGTTTCTAGACCAAGAACGGGCCTGATGGGATGCGATGCTAGAAGGATGGTGGGTGTATGGTGTATGTCGAACGACTTCGCCGTATATGTCAGCACCAGCTGTGAGACATTGTCTTGCGCCTCTTTTTTTTGCCGAGCGCTGAGGAAAAAAGGGAAAAAAGGGAAAAAAGGGAAAAAGGAAAAGGGTAAAAGGTGAAGGGTAAACGGCTGAGGCGGAGGTAGGACTAAGCATGGATAAGCGTTGCTGCCGGCGGATTGTTCATCTACCTTAAAAGGGCTCCCTGTGGCCTCCCAGCTGCTGGTCTACAAAGTACAAAGTACACCAGAACAGCCGTTTGTACGAGAACCTTACTCTGCGTTGCGCCAGCGCGTCAATCTGCCATTACCCTTCTGCTGGGCCAAAGTGGCGGGCGCCGTTGCGGATGGACTGTCAGCACCACTGGCTGTCTCTCAATCCGCATTCGCCGACAACATGCACCTCCAAGGCAACCCCCATGATCCGAGGTGCTCGAAAGGAGAACACTTCTCGCCTTCATTCACCAATCCAGCAATATGCAAGATACATCCCACTCACCAATCATTCGCCCTCACAGTCACAGTATCGCTCTCTTACTGATCTAATTACTAAGGTGTCGATGGCATCAGTGTGAGGTGGTCTGTCATGATATGCCCACTTGGGACGAAGGGGGGGCCTCCCCCGTCAAGCTGTGACAACTCCAAGCGCTTCTGAAACGTTGATAGCTTCCGCTTGCCCCCCTCTGGCCCCTGGCCCTTGTCCCCTGACCCCGTAAAAGTGAACAACCCAAAACTCCTCTACTTTGCCACATGAACTAAGTTCCCACTAGCTCTATGGTTGTCTGATGCCTGTGTGCGGCGAAACCAGTCTGCTAATCAATCTAGCCATATCATTATCATTGCCACGAGTGCGTATTTTCGTCGATGCGATGGCCGTTATGCGTAACTATGTTTTTGGTGGATGAGACTGACCCACCGTATCGGGTCTGTGCCTTATGCGGCTACTCAAGATAGAAAGATCTCCGAAGCCACATGTCGTTTGTATGACGCACAATGACGATGGCGTCGTTCTAGAAGCTGAAAGACACTATCGAAAAAAAGGGAAGACCAAAAGGGACTTCACTGCGTCGTGCCGCGCGCTTGTCTCTCATGCCATCTCGAGCTGAGTCGCTGACCCGCATCGTATACGCTAATATGCCTGACCGCGATCCTGCCAGACTGCTCGAAGATGGTTCGGCGGGTTTTCGAAACCATGAAACGCATTGATTGCGGTTTTTGCCGCATATTGCAACTAGTATCGAAGTAGGAACATGGAGGAAGAAACACAAGTCTCGGGATGTGGTGGGGGCCGTTTCAGCGGCCAGAGCCGCCACTACCGAAGCGACTCGTGAAAATCCTTTGTCAAACAAATCCTTTGAAACGTTGGAGAGATAAAGTGATAAACAACATTCCTATGAAACAATAATGCCTTCAGTCCTTGCCAATGAAGATCAGCCCATGCTTGATGCACCCCAGTCCGGGGGAAATCTCGCCGAAAGTAGCGGAAACAGTTTCATAGATCTTAATGACCAACGAATCCGAGTGGTCTGCAAACACACGTTTCAACTCTCGTGACACTTGCTGATCAGTCCATCTAGCTACCTGGTGCAAATGATACAGCGGCATCCTTTGAATTTGAGGCAGAGGATCATACGTTAGGCAATGCTCTAAGGTACATGATCATGAAAAAGTACCTACATTCTTCGAGTCTAGTTTATTCAAAGACTTGGGGTTAACCCTAAACCGTAGTCCTCAAGTCGAGCTCTGTGGTTATTCGATACCACATCCTTCAGAGGCGAAGATGAATATTAGAATACAGACTTACGGTTTGTGGCTACCTACGTACGCATGAGCTCTCTGGACTGCTGCTAAAATGTCCACAGAAGGCACAACGGTTTACGATGTATTAGAGAAGGGCTTTGATGATTTGATGGCCCTCTGTGATGTGGTGACTGAAAAATTCACTGCCGCAAGAGACGAATTCACTGCCGTGCAGGAATCTTCATAGTAATTGATGGGCCATGCGATGCACGGCTAGCGTTTTGTTTGGAATGGAATCTTCCAAATGTGGTCCCTATGTACAAAAGTCAAGCTCTATACCCATTCATAATTATTAATTGCGCCCCTACAGGACTGTTAGCCATCCTCAATCTTGGCAGATGAATACTAGTGGTGCCTACCTCGAGAAAACCTTGCATAAAATTTGCTGGTAACCTTGCGTCGGGGTTCTCTTCCTCCCGAAAGAATTTCATGACATGTGGAATTTGCTTCCAGAAATTTAATGTTTCCTGCCACCATGCTCTTATTAGCATGGACATTAAAGGTACCTCACAAGAAAGCCCCAGCTGACGCCTTTGCATCTCTTCATTGGAGGGTTGGATTTCCTTTTTCCTTGCCATGCTCATCTATAAAGAGTATTCTAGCGTACCTGGAACTCTGTATGGCTATGGAAAAGCAGCATATCCACCACTGGTAGCTTATTGACGTATCTATGTCTTTCGAACTCCTGCCGTACTTTTGTTCGTATCTTCGAGACTGGCATGTTGAGCGAGTACATCTGCTGGATCTCGGGAGCCTAGCATCAGTTCCCAGTCAGCACGAGTATTGGCGAACATTATGACCATGGAAAGACAGACGGATCGGAGCCATTGACGGTAGGCATGTATTACCCTCCGCTGAGCATCTTGCCAATTCACGGCTGCAGCCAATCAATTAGCTTCCTGTATTCTCACAGACCCAAGCCCTGGACTCACACGTGCGGGTCCGCTGTGAAAGGTACGTTGGATTGATCACCATGCTGCCTGCGGCTTTGGGTTGTGACTTTGGCTGGAGGTTGCGGAGAGACAAAGCGCCAGAGCACTTCACGCTAAAAAGCGGAACAACCCGCCCGAAAGTGACGCCAAGTCTCGCCGTTAGCTCTAGATCTGGAGCCTCTGACTGAATCTCTTGCCTTCTAACTTCTACATCAAGAAAGCTGCCCTGGCACGTTAGGACTAGGAGAAAACATAGCGATACATAGTGGGCTCATATTTCTATACGTTGCAGTCACTCCCAGCAATAAGAAGACACCATGCCTCCGATCCGCTCGGCGCGCAATCGCAAACCACCACCAGATGGCTTCGACGACATTGAAGATACACTGTTGGAGTTTAGCAACAAGATGAAGGATGCAGAGAATGCCTCACATGAAGGCAAGAAAAGGCACGAGGTGCTATGGCCAATATTCCAGATCAGTCATCAACGTAGGTAACCGACCCGTAATGCCAGTCCAAGACTAACGAAAGTTCTTCTTGCACAGGCTCACGATATATCTACGACTTATACTACGACAAGGAAGCAATATCAAAGCAGCTTTACGACTGGTTACTCAAAAACGGCTATGCAGATGCAAACCTCATTGCGAAGTGGAAGAAGCAGGGATATGAGAAGCTGTGCTGCCTGCGATGCATACAGACGAAAGAGACGAATTTCAACGCGACTTGCATATGCCGGGTCCCGCAGGCTCAACTAAAGGAGGATCAGACTATCGAATGTGTTAGCTGTGGCTGTCGAGGGTGTTCATCTGCGGATTGATGCATATTCGCTACGATACCACGAGATTGCATGATTTGTGACGTTGGGTTTCATTCACTATTAGTTAGGACGACAAGCAAGGCGTTGGATGGCGTGAAAGGCTTGTCATGGCCTTCATTATTCTCATAAAACGCTTATTCCATCCTTTTTCCAGCTCGATGGATCAATCCTGCCAAGATCTGCAAGGAGTCAAGTCTTCAAGTCCCTCCTATGCCTTGTATCAGAAGTCATCTGTACTGTCCTCTTCGAGTATTGTATTTATTAATCCATTCCTCCTTTTTTCTCGACTTTGCTTGGACCATTCCCAATCTCTGTACTCCTCTTTGGGTGTCACATCACTCATTGGTAATCCGCCTCCTCTAGTCTCGACCTTGACCAACAGATCCTCCGCCTTCTGCTGCTGCTCCCTCCGGTGGGAAGCCAAAGTCCTCCCTCGATGCTCCTCGGGCTGACCCTCCAGATCTAGCAGGGATGATATGAAGCTATAGACATAATGAAGACTTGTGCCGGTTATGAGGCCGACAAGTACAGCGACGCCGAAGAAGATGTAGAGAGTCTGCATCCGACCAATTAGCATCATCTGGGACGGATTTTCTTGAAAAAGGTTTACCTCGAATTTGCCGAGGATATGTACAGGATACCAAAGGGCGTAAAGGAAATAATGGCCGAGATACAGCAAGGGTGCGGTGATTATACCCAGGATGTAGAGAAGCAGGGTCACAATAAAGACAATCGGATAGACAATGTAGTAAAGAATAGTCAAGGCGATGGACAGGTGGTCCATTGTGAAGCTGATTGTGTCATGACGGCCTGCGATGCATAATTGACGGCAACAACCTGGAATAATGGTGGCGGGGCTATGAACGAGTATTTGTTGAAAGGGTCTGCAAGGGGACTGGTAAGTTGCAAGGATATTGGGGCGGGGAAAGCTCCGGTGGTGGGAATCGAGGGCCGCATCCGGTGCCGAGAAGCTTCACTTCAATCTACCTCACTGTTGAATTCCATGAACATGGCAGACCTATAATACAACGAACACATACACCTATCTATGATGATACAGCCTATTTGATCTAGTTGCATATCTTGGAAATTTCTACGTACGCAAATGATTGTAAGAATTCTACTGATGTAAGTGAATACGAGAAGAGAACAGAATGGGTCAGCAGTCGTCAAAGCCGGCCGAAGGCAATGCTTCCAATCATTCATCGAGTTCATCCAACACGAATTCGCGAAAAGAGCTTAAAGCTCCACCTGCTCCTCGTAGGTCACACAATGCGAATATCGTCGCCCCCTCACCCTCCGAGAAGGCCGCTCATACCGAAAACCACCCGATTCCTCACTCTCACTCTCATCCTCAATCCAACCCTCACACCTCTCCCACATATCCACGCCGAATAGAAGATACCAACACTATGGGTACTGCGCATTCCAAAGAGAAGTGGATTGACGAACGCAAGAAGGATAAGAGCAGGTCCGCTGGCAAGTCGACACCCGTGAAAGTGCCTCGCGGATCCGATCCTCGACGGCAGAGAGGCCCTGATTCGCAGTTTGAACCGTCCGGTCCACCTCGCGACCCTAATTACATCCCCCACTCAAATCTCAACTTTCCTCCGCGTTTACCTCTTCCGATTGAAGAAGAAATCCACGCCCCGGGATCTCCTATTATCCCAGCGGAGGGCTTTTCTTCTTCCTTACACGAGGAAGATATTGAGGGCCCACTACCCCGCCAGTCCTCTACTATTAGCAGTACAACACTTGAAGATGATGCTCTGGGCGACGAGCTTCAGCCATATCCGTACGATACACCAAGAGGAACAGTACCAACTTTATTGCAATGGCCCAAGGAGCAGGGTGGAGAGAAAGTATATGTTACCGGAACTTTTATCCAATGGAGCAGAAAATTCCGCATGCACAGAGAGTAAGTAACCACTCCTTTGTTTGCCTGACCTAAAGCTGTACCTTCCCATCTTACGTGCACCTTGCCGTCCGCTATGTTTCGTAATTTTTCTGGTCTTGGCATTCGACCCTTCATGCGCAACTTTACTCTACTTAGCAGATCCATAACGCAAGATTGAAAACGCCTGGAAGCATACTAACCTCGCATTCGTTGCAGTGCCAACGGCATTCTTTCGGCAGTCATTCAATTTCCTCCTGGAACTCATCATGTCAAGTTCATCGTTGATGGAGAGATGCAGCTTTCAAAAGATCTACCCACTGCGGTTGACTTCACAAACATCCTGGTCAATTATGTCGAAGTAAGCGCCGATGACATCCCTAAACAAAAGCCAGAACAGCACGTTCCTCCGGGCGTCTATCCGCCCCAGGTACTCCATGAAGCAGGTACTGAGACAAAAGACCATGAACCCCAGTCAATGGGTCAGACTCAGCTAGTCGAAGGAGAGCCTAAAGCTGAACCGGTCTTCTGGGGCAAAGAAGTGCCCAAGTATCTCCGGGACGTTGACCTGCCTGAAAATTCGAAACGCTACGCACGGGCTGCGCGAGGCGTAACAGAATTTCCAGCGCCTCCTGGCTTGCCGTTGTTCCTCGGCAAGTCCATACTTAATGGGACTACTCCTATGAAAGATGATAGCAGTGTTTTGAATATGCCGAACCACACTGTACTCAACCATCTGGCCACGAGTAGTATTAAGAATGAAGTGCTTGCTACGAGCATAACTACTCGCTATAAACGAAAGGTAACCTTACCCAGACTCTTTAATGCCGCGGACCTACCGACATGCTTACCTCCCACTAGTATGTCACGACAATCGTGTACAAGCCCACGGATTCAATAGGTTGAAAAATCCCCTTATGAATGCTATCCAACCGCAACACTATATGTGCATGCCAGCCGAGTCGGATGTCTTCAATCAAGGGCAAAGCTTCTAGCCACCTTCCACGACGCTGCAGTGAATTATAAGTACTGCCAGCAATCCTCCTGGATCTCTTAGCTAGATTATTGGAAATAGGAGTCTCCCAATAGAGATTGACGAGACTAGGATTTGAGAATGATCGCTTTCACAGATGGTATGGTAAGACAATTATGTCGGCATTGGTTCAATGAAATGAAGATTATATGGTCAATCTCTCCATTTGACCAAGACCTCATCCGTCCTAAATCTTTGCGTACACGTACTATCCTCCAACCTCGTTCTAAACCCTGTCTCATAAGCCAACAACCCCGCATGTGCAATCATGATCCCATTATCAATACAAAACCTCTCATCCGTAGCAAATACACTTCCCCCCCTATCCCTCGCCATTACCCCCATCATCTCCTGCAACCGCTCATTACTCCCCACCCCACCCACAATCAACACCTGCTTCGACCCCACATGCGCCATCGCCCTCTCCGTAATCTCAACCAACATAGCAAAAACAGTTTCCTGCAAACTAAAACACAAATCCTCCCTCAAGAACCTTGCCCCCGTCGCCTCATCTGTGAGCCCCGCCTCCGCTGC
>NAPT01000856.1:0-10955 GCA_002927785.1 Cladonia uncialis
TATTTATATTTATAATATTTATTAAAGAACTAAGATCTCTAAATATTATTTTTATAATAAATTATAATTTTTATTTTTATTTAAAAAATTATAATAAAAATTAATTATAAATTTTATAATAAAATTATTATAATTCTAATAGCTTTATAGCTCTAAATTTAATCTAATTAATAATTTTATAATTAAATATATATAGTTAATTAATAGTTTATAAATAACTTTCTTTTTTATAATTATTAATTTAATTATATTATAATCTTATTATCGATTTAATTTTATAGTCTAGTTTTTAATATATTAATAATTTTTTTTCTCTAAGATCTAGTAAAGTTATAAGAATTATATATTTTTTTAGAAAGAAATTTATTAATTATATATTAAATTTAATAATAGAAATTTTAAAAGAAAAAAAAAGTATTAAATAACTTATAAATTATATAAGTTAATATTATTAAAATCTTTAGCGATAGAATAGAATACTATTAAATTTAAATAATAATTAATATTAGAAGTATTAAGTAAATAGAGAACTATAAAGAAATTAATACTAGTAATTATTTATAAAGATAATAATATCAAGAAATCTCTAATATTAAAATATAATACTATTAAAATTAAATAAGAATTAATATTAAGCAGATAGAAAATAACAAGAAAAGATAATAATATAATTTAATATTCTTATTAATATAATAAATAATTCTTTTATTAAATAATTTATTTTATTAAAAAAAATAAAAGTCTATATTAATATAGAAATAAGAATTAGAATAAATATAAATTATTATTAAATTTTATAGATATAATATTCAGCTCTTTATATTATATTATTATAAATTATTAATATTATTTAATATTAATAAAGAATAACTATACTAGATTTAGATTAGTTAGATTATTAAGTAAATAAAATACTATTATTTTTTACTTATATTTTACTATATAAAATTTCTTTTTAAAATTTTAATTTTTTTAATTTTTTAATTCTTAATTCTATAATAAACTATATATTAATATTAATTTATTTCTTTAATATTTAAATATATATTATTACTTAATATAATCTATTTAATATATCGAAATATATATTTATAAGAAATTTTCTATATTATTATTATTATATTATTATTATTTAGATTTAAATCTTCGAAGAAAAGAAACTTAGTAAAACTTAGAATCTTAGAGATATTATATAGAAGTATATATATATAATAGAATATAAATAGAAAATATTCTGATTGATTAAATATATATATAAAATAGATATTATATTAAATAACTATTATATTAAAAGAATTTAAAGAATTTAAGAGAATTATAAAGTAATAAGAATATTATTATTTAGAAAAGAGAATAATATTATAATTCTAATAATTTTATAACTTTAAATTTAATCTAGTTAATAACTTTATAATTAAATATATATAATTAATTAATAATTTATAAATAACTTTCTTTTTTATAATTATTAATTTAATCTATTATTTAATCTTTAATATTAATATTTAAAATAGTAAATTATTATAAATTTTATAATTATATTCAATTAATATTATATTTTTATTATAGAAGATTATTAAATAAAATATTCTTTTATTATTTAGTATTTAAAATAAAATATTATTATTAATATAATTAAAGAAATCTATTTTTAATATTATAAAATAAGATTTTTTATAATATTATAATTTATAATATTAAGATATTAATAATTAAATTCTTTATTTTCTTAAATATAATTTAATAAATTTAGATTATATAAATAAATAGTTTTTGTCATGCAACATGATATAGTTCCTATGCATGGCATAGCATTATTGTGCATGTAGTAAAGGTTGTTCATTCTAAGCTATCTGTTGTGTCTAGTTATATAGACGCCAAGCCCAATCCTATACTAATAATAGCTAGGAAGGCACACTAGGTGCCTTCATGACATAATACCATGACAGTTTTTTTTATTAAAATTATTAAAGATTTTATTATCTTTATAAAGTTTTTTATAAAATATTAATAAAAATTATAGATTTCTATAAAGAACTATATATTCTTTATATATATAAAGATTTTTTATATAATAATTATAATAATCTTATTTAGATTTTTTTTAAATTAATAATAAATATTAAAAAATCTAAGAATTTAATTTCTTATATATAAAATTTATATTTATTAATATTAATTTATAATTTTATTTTATAAAGTTATATTAAAATCTTCTTAATATATTTTTAATATTTTTTCTTAATTTTATTATAAATCAAAATATTATCTAAATATATTTAATAGAAATCATAAAGATATCTTACTCTAAAATTTAATTTTTTTTTTAATAATTATAAAGAAATATTAAATTTAATATTTCTTAGAATTACATCTATAAAGTGTTTTGGCGGATGAGTTTTAGCTGAAGCAGCTTCAGCCGCTCATCTAGACTTAGCAGGACTTTATCCACTCAGAATCAGAATCAACTCATTGCTCGCTACAGCCACAACTCAGCGGACTCAGCGGCTGCAGAATGATTCCAAAAGTTTTTGCGCTGATGATGCGCCAGCTACGCCAACTATCATAGTCTCTTCAATAACCCAGTCTACAAAAGGGATCTGCATTAACTCGTCTAGATTTAATAGCACTAGACTCAATTGTAGACATATTACTGATGCGAGCTTAGTTACCAATGCAGACTTAAGCATTGTGACTATCCTATATGCTTGAATTACTTATGAACCTTGCACTGCATCAGACATAAACACCACTGTGTTGGGTTCCATACGCTTCAGCCATGCATCCCATGCCGTTATCGAGCGGATTTCTCCATGATTTTCTCGCTCTACATCCCTCGCGTCTTGCAACCGCCAGAAAATGCAATACGTCTTGGCCTTAGGACGCTTACTTGGTTTTAATAAGACAGAAAGAAGCATGCTCCATGTCCACTCAAATCCAACACGGATTTTCTTCTTCCGTGTTGGGTCTTCCATTGAGCTCCATCTGATTTCTAAATGCGGACTCTCCTCCCATACTTCGTCGGTGTCGACATCTTCGCCCTCGTCACCCTTTTCTCGCAAGGCAGAGTTGTTCTCCTTATCCTTCCATCGCATAGGGTTGGGCGACCTGGGTTCTGAAGAGCTTCGAGCTTGGGTGTCAGACTGGGTGCCAGACTGGGTGCCGGCCTGGGTGCCGGTCTGGGTGCCGGTCTGGGTGCCAGCCTGGGTCTCAACTGGGCTGGAGGCTCGGCCATCGCTCTATTACCCACAGTTAGCCTAATCGCTCAACGATACTCAAGTGACTTACAGCGCTCCTACTACTCTGGTTGCTATCGTCGAAGAGCTCTGTATTGAAGTTTATCTATGACCGATTAGCCACGCGCTTAGAACAATCACATAGAGCTTGATTTACTGCGGAGGAGTTGTGCTTTGAGCGACCCGCGTACCTTCCACCATCACCTACATCTTGGCGGGCAACGATATCTAGAAAATCGCTTGGATCGTAGCGGTTTGACCGCGGCATCGGTACTTCCCTATAGTCTAGAGGGACCTTCCATCCGGCGTATAACATTGCTTTCCTCCGAATACTATCCGCGATGCGAGGCTGTATGTTTTCGGGAAAAACCTCCCACTCGTCAAGGTAATGCTCAAATGGGTCTACCATCCATTAGTACTGTAAGATGGAGCAGATATCATCATAGTGCAGAAAACTTTACTATCAACAACCTCATATTCCTCGAACTTCATCACACCTTCTCGACTTGGCCCCATTTCGTATATGGCATGTCTTATCATCGTGCACATGAAGGCAATCACACCGATCCTAAGCGGCTCAAAATAGTGTCTCAAAGGCTCTCTCTTCGCCAGTGACCATTCCTTGCTACTAAAGAATACCTTGCCTATGCACTTGCCTAGAATAGGCGCCATAAACATAGCTTTCCCGGGCTGCGCGATTATTAGCTACCATCTGAACCAGTGTTAACAGGCATACAGCGTTCTCATCCTCCATAAGGAACAAATCACCATCCAGAAGCCGGTCCACATATGCCTGTCTCTCTCCTGGTGTTGGCCATTCATAATAGTCTTTTACGCACGGTCGTACCTTGGACATAGCGCCAGATCGAAAATGTCCTAAGGAGTTAAAGAGCTATTGATATTAGCATATAGCATATCACAATCGCCCTCAAGGATACTACTCTTCTTGCTTCATAATTTTCTGGTTGACTTTTGACTCCTTTGGGATTTCTCAATGCCTTCCAATTATTATTCCATAGTCGCAGTATGACGTCCTGCAGGTGCATAACTTGAGTGCCGCCGTCGGCCCAAGGCCCACACTCCCCATCATTTGCACTTGTCATCGTGTACGCCAGAAGCTCCAGCCTCGTATGTTCGACCATCAGCTCGTGATTGGGCGTTGACATCGGCCATTCCCACATCCCATCTTTATTCTTCTTATTACGGTAATGGCACCCATGCCATATCATTGAATGTTTTAGTCCACTAGGCTCAAGGTTGGAGGGTGAATCGGAGGGCATTATGGTAGACGAGGTCAGAAAGGATATGTCACTAGAGCTTCTATTATCAGTGGAGCGTGGTGTCGTATACGTCGAGCCGGTCCGGGATACAGTTGACCGTCCACCGAACAAAGATCCTGTGGGCTGTAGATGTTATGTTAGTACCGTGTTGGTTACAGCCGTCAGACAATTATGTCATACTTGCGGTATTTGCAAGTCGCTATCGAAGTCGATATCATCACCGACATCATGAAGGCGAGGCCTTTTAGCTGGCGGCGGTCCATCGTCTCGGAGGACCTCGCTACTGACGGCATCGCCTTCCGAGTCCTCTGCATCAGAATCCGAGTCAATTGGCGGGCTATCAGGTAGTGTCATATGTGCCTTCTGTTTCCTGATTCGGGCCAGGGTATATTCGTGACTGCGGTGTGGCCAACGAGACTGTAACCTTTCCCGCTGATCAGGAGGGACCTGGTATATGGTGCAATGTTTCCCACTCTTGACACCTGTAATCAAAACCTGTTCCTCGTAGTCGGCCATGAACCCTGCAATAATAGGGTAACATCTTCGCGTATATCCATCAGCGCATAGGACATCTACCCCATTTCGCCCAGCATCCTCTAGGGCTACTCTCTATGTCAATTAAACACAACTAGCATACTATGGCTTGAACTTACGTCGAAAAATTTCCCTCATAGCAGTATGGTAGGTTTGAGATTTCATCTCCTTCAAGTACTCCTTCCCGTACTTCACGATTGGAATCTCGCCGACAAGGATAAAAGAAGGTCGGATTTGACTACGTCGGCATTTGCTGTCTAGATTACCAATTGAAATATATACCGGCCACATCGCCATATCCCCATGATGTTGGCTTAATACTGTTTTGTCGGAGGATATTAGAATAGGAACAACTGTGCCCCCATCAGGTATATCCTTTTGCGTCCTCCACCACCAGTCCCCAGTATGCATCTTATTATAGACGCGTGAGGCCGACTCGTCTTCGTCCAACTTAGCTGTATAGTGACGTTCCGGTCCATACTTTAGGTTGTTCTCAAATGGTCCGTGGCCAAGAAGAAAGCGAACGACATCGATAACATCGCGATGGTAGATTATATGTCTCTGACTAGATTGGTCTGTGCCGGTTTTTGTAGCAATATCGATGTTAGCCTTGTAAAAGGTGTCATTAGGGATCCCCCAGGGGATCTCGTGCATCCTTTGTCTTCATTGCTCACCCGTTGTGAAGCTATATTTCTGTTTTCGATCATCTTCCATCACATCCAGACAGTACTCATTGATCGCCGTCAGTGATGTTTTCGCACGATAGAGCCAGCGAGCTGGTATGTAGTCCTTTTAGTCTCGGAAAGGCCAGAATTCATAAAAGCCTGTTGAGCATCCATTTCGCTCGGTAAAGATTTCTTTGCCTTTTGGGTAGGGATCTCTCCTTGGTATAGATGATAGTGGTGCCCCAGCCTGCTTCCCCGTTTCTTGCTCAAAAGTTCTGATCTCGACAGTGGATTGGGTACGCGCAGAGGATCTCGTTTTGCTATGATCGGAGGATGAAGAGGATAAGGGCGCTGTCTGACTCGCTATGTATGGTGTTGAGTCGGGGGTAAGAGTACTATATGTCATAAGGTCTTCGAGTGTCATGTCTGCCAGTTCAAGCAAAGGCGTTTGGTTGTTATGTCGTGCTTCTTCCTGAGAGCCTTCCTATAAAGCCATCAAATGAGCGTCGGTGATTTGGAAAGGTCTATATGTTCTCAACGCACCAAGTCATCCTCCGAATGATTGCACCCCCCTAAACTGGGAGGTTCTTCCTCGTGCCCTAGATTGCTTGTCCAAACCTGTTTCTGAAATTGACCAGGTTCGTTATGTAGATTGATCTGCCAGGCAATAGAATTAGACCGGGGAGACCAGCTACCAGTCTGGACCTCTTCATGCACAGAAGGATGTAAAAGCCTATATCGGCAGCTCGCAAGATGTCGCGTCAGTGAGCTATGCCTATTGCTATTGAATGGGCAAGGAGCCCAAGGACATTTTCGGTAACCAGACATGATAGTATTGAAAGAGCTACTTCCGCCAGGTGGGTCATAGGCTGGCTCATAGACTGCGTCCCGGCCGGATTAACTATGATGCCGGCTTGGCGCGGCTAGTTATCATTCCATGAACAACAACGACCTACCAGCGACACCATTAGTTTGGCGTGCTAGCCATATAATGTTTTTTTATTAGCATGCTACAAGGAAGCCGATGCTAACAATATGACGATAATCGCAATGAAGTAGGATTTTGTGCTTCAGACCCTTCGGAATCCCCTCTCAGTCAGTGGCCACTGAATTGCCCGCCATGTACATATAGCAGGCTGGCTCGTAGGCTGGCTCGTAGGCTGGCTCGTAGGCTGGCCCCCAGTATTCGAGTTTACATTCATCACAATGTGGTTTGAAGTGTAACAATATTTGTTCGCAGCTCCTGTTGCCTTCTAACAATACATTCCTCCGTATTTCCTCCGTCATGAATCTCCCCACAAAACTCTGCTCTCTTTGACCAATACGATATATCCGCTTCGCAGCTTGACGATCACCACCATCCACGAAGTCTACATCGAACTCGACCAGATAATGGGCTTTATGGAGGGTTAAGCCGAGCGAGTAGAGTTTGCTCGTTGCGACAAGGATTCGTGGTCGTTTAGAATGCGAATACTGCACTTGTAGTACCTCTGGATCTTCCTGAAATGAGTCTCGCTAACGGTCTCGCTCTTCTACTGGCATATCGCCCTCGATAAGCCGCGTCTGGAAACCAGCCTCCGACGGTCCCTACACACATGGGTATTAGCAAGGAAAGAATGAATGATTGATGGAATAGTAGTGTCAGAACAGGACAAGGGAACAGAGGAGTCGGAATTTTATACCTGAGCGATGAGCCAAGCACATATCGGGAAGTTGCTAAGAATGACCAGCATGTCATTAGGTTTTACTCTGCTCCCCTTCTTAACGTCGTCTAAGGGCTAGAAGCCTTGCATTAACTTCAAGACTGCCGAGTACTATAGCGAGTTGGGAGGAATAGAGGACGATTCTTGCGTAAAATCCATTCTCTTAGGAAGCTCATTATCAGTAAAGGCGCTTGCCTCTGTTGATTGTCTTGGTCGAACAGAATATGAATTAAAGCAGGGAAGTTGGCAAGGATACGTAAGTATAGAAAGGGAGTCTGGTTTCTGCTCAAGTCAAGAGATGCTGAGGGTAGATTGTCGCGGCTGTCTTCAGCGGTGTGCTAATTTGCGGTTTTCCGCTTTGTATATGCCGTTGAATATGCCTTACGTTCAGCTTTACTGACTCTCTTTCTAAAACTATCGATCTATTCAGCTAGAGAGGAAGGCGTCCTGAACTCAGCCCACTCAACAGTGATCTGCTGGAGCTTGACCACTTTATACCCGTGTATGTGACTATCGTCAGTATGTCTAATCATGAACAGTTGGACGATGTCTCTGATCTTATTGATGACTTCTATAGATTCAGGAGCGGTCCCGTCTGTCTGATCTGACAGAGCCTTTTTCATAAAGGCTTTATGTTCCTTTGCCAGTTGCGAGATTGAATATTGACATAGTAAATAATATGGGCTCTCTGGTTTGGCCTAATGTGCCTCCTTGATAGTCTCTAACACTGGTCCGAAGTCCTCATGCGACCGCTCCTAAGGTGTGCCTATGCCAAACCACTTCGCTGAAACATATGTTATGTGTTTACGTAGGATGGATAGGGTATTATGTTTCTCTGTTCACTCCTGCTGAAATTAGTTATCAATCTGGCGTAGACAATTCATAACGGGATTTACCTGCTTTTAATGCATCAGGCTTCGTCAATATAGATACTGCCGAAGTAGATTTTAAAAAAGTCGCAAGTCCACTCCATTTTTTCCTCATCATTCTTGTCTTTAGGGTTAGGTCCGTCCCAATGTTATTGCTTGATAAGTCGGAGCTTTGTGAACGTTATTGAATGCTGACTTGTAAGGATGAACATTGATAAGTACCCTCGCTTTACGAGGAAGTTGTCATTTACCAAGAGTGCCTTGAATGATCTTTCTTGAGCGTACAACTCTTTAGTCTATTGCTTGTCCCCGCTGTACCTTACTCAACCTTGAGTCTCACCTTGAAAAGAGACTCTGATTCATAGGATATCTTAATGAATGCCCTCAACCAGGTTCTTATCAGGGCCACAAGGAGGAGAGCAAGATTGACGCCATCTTGGGGTTTCAGCTTCGCCGCCACTGACCACTCCTGGCATGGACATTGCATAGGATAGTGATTGCTCGATGGGCATTGCGCATTGAGGGACTGTATGGGTTCGAGTGTGAATGCCAGTAGGTAGGGTATGATCTTATTACCACGCCCGGTACAGAAGATCTTGATATCAATTGCGGCTTAATTGAGACCACTATTAATATAAGACCGGAGGATGTAAATCACAGTCTACGAATATCCATTAGCATTCGACCGCCTACTAAGGAAAAGTAGCAGACCTTCCATAGCCTATCTTGTCACTTTCCAACACTTCTCGGCATCCACTCGCCTCCATTGGGAGCATCCAATAGGCAGCGATCATGACTTAATGCTTTCGCATCCGCATCTCAAGCCCTTGTACCTCGATATCATCCTCTGCACCCTTGCGATTCTTATCGGCCTTGACGAGCTCATATACAGCATCCCAGTTGACATCGTTCTCGCCTATTTGGGTACATGCTTTCCGTTTCAATAATATTTGCTGCTCTATAAAAACCGTCAGTCTCTGACCTCAAATGAGGGCGTTGTTGGGGAACTTACGCCGTCGTGTAGTCCGCGCTGTCGTAGCTTGGGTCCTTCAAGAGGGCATCGGCTGCGGGATCTGAAGACTTCGAGTTGGGATTGGAGTCTATTTCCACTGGCCTTGTTAGTAAGGACGCATGGTGGACTGAAGAGTCCTTACCAAACTTCATACCCTTTTCACCCTGTGAGGTTGATTGCAGCAGCTCATTGTCTGTAGACTTGCCTAGTGTAGCGGGCTCTTCGCGACGGCCTCCGCTGACTCGAATAGGCAGACTCGAGGTCCCTGAAGCAGTTGAAGTTGGCTGGGATGACCGGACCTTCTTGTTTGCGGTAAATGGGTCATTGGCCTTATCCTCACTGAATGCTATAAGAGAACCACTAGTAAGCCAACGTCATTACCTCTTATGAAGGAACACCTACTAATACCATAGGGCCTCATTAACGTGGGTGATGGCTTTACCTCGACTGGGTCACGCACAGATGTTTTGGGACGCTAGGTATCTGACCACTCCCCTGGAAATAGTAAGCGTAAGAAATAAACATTAAACAACCAATAACGTACACAGGACCTACTCAAGATTATTACCCTTGACCATAATTTGGCGGGCTCTCAATGTCTCCTGCGCGTTTCGTGCGGCAAACCCCATATTATCTAAGTCCAGGTCGCTAGCCAGCTCCAATAGGTTGCCATTCGGGTCGATCCAGTATATGAGCTCCTTGTCATTCCATAAATCATGGTCTTTGAGAAGTTGATGCACTACGCTAATCTTTTAGGTGGAGAGTTCAGGTAAATGTTCATGCGGAGGTACGGGTGGCGGAAACACTTCGAGGTGACTCCAGTATCCGAATCGAGATCTGATGATGCCATTGCGATTATTGCGTCGTAATATGATAGGCGTCAGTCCTGATGGTGGTACTGCTCTGTCCTCGGATACAGAGGCTGGTGCTGGAGTTACAGTGGGTCCTGGTGTGGAAGTAGGGTAAGGAGTGACTGGAGGAGTTCGCTCCCTCTGCTCTTCTTCAATCCGTCCGGCTTCATTCGCAGCTGCAACTTGGGCCTTAGGGTCTTCAATGAATATAAAAATTGCGGTCTGTTAAAAGTCAGCTAAGACGTTGCTTGCGGTTCCGTCGCGGACTGAATGAATGAATTCCCTTACTTTAGTGAAAATCTTATTCTTATTCTTCTCTCGTCCTTCGTTAGGTCATTTGACGAGACCTTTACGCTCTCATTAAAGTTGATGAATATCAGCCGCCACGTCTTGTCCCAGGTTTACTTGTCCGCGAGGCCGATCACATTCCTCACTTTCACAACACCGCTCGAATACGGGTAGGAAGAAGAAGAGTCGACCTAGTTGCACTCACTAAAATCACTGAGCTGGGTGAAGTTGATACGAGCCGTAGTAGAGGGAGATGAGGTTGAAGATAGACGAATAACGGCGAGAAGAAAGTGGGTATGAGGATAGGTAAAGAACGTTGAGAGGTAGACTTTATTGACCTTCCACTGATAAGCGAGCGCCCAAACTGGCACCCAGACCCGGTCATAGGCTGGGTCACAGGCTAGGTCACAGGCTAGGTCATAGATTGGCTTGTGGTGTGTTTTTTGGGTAGGCTTGCACGTAAGATTATATGAATGTTGGAGCTGGCTCGGTCGTAGGCTGGGTCATAGGTTGGCTT